>MU001509.1:611091-830480 GCA_010093485.1 Karstenula rhodostoma CBS 690.94 | reverse complement strand
CCTATATAATTATACTAGAGTAAAATACTCTAATCTAGTCTATAACTATATAAGTTTAATAGAAAATTTTTTAAGGGTATAAAGGATATTTTTTTTATTTTTATTTTTTTCTCTCTAGACTAATTTATTCTTTTCTTTTTTTTTATAGATATAGGTATTCTTATAGTCCTTAGAGACTATTAAGACCCTAGATCGCGCTTAGAGGGGGGTAGTATAAGGGTTAATTTAACCTAAGATTAAATCCCTTTATAGGATATTTATTTACCTTTAAGCTTAGGCCTTATCTAGTAGCCTATATATAGATTAGTTAGTAGATCTTAAATATCTAGTATATAGAGAGTCCCTTTTTAGAACCCTCTCTATTTTAGTATCTTAAATTTAGTCTTAATTTATATAGTTTCTTCTATCTATCTAATTCTAAGAGTATTTACCCTATTTAGCTATATCCTAGCCTTATACTTTTATAGTTTAAATTACTACTTATCTAGCTTAAACTACTTTTTTTAAATAATAATTTAATCTCTTTATAGCTATAGTACCTCTTATTTTATCTATAACTTCTAGTTTTAAATAAAAACTTATTACTATATAGATTAATTTCTACTTAAATATATTAGAATTAATTTTAGAATATATTTAAATTAATATACTTAGAATTTAAAGAAAATTTAATAGAAGATATTTTTATTAAAGAGAATTCTATAGAAAAAATTCTTATTAGAGAAAATCTTATAGAAAGAAATTTTATAGGAGTAGTCTTTCTAGCTTTAGCTAAAAATAAACTATTTAATAAATATCTTACTTTTTCTATATTAATAAAACTAAAAAAGTCTAATATATAAAATATTTTATCCTTTTTTATAATATTTTTAGGTAAATTATTCTCTCTTTACCCTAAATATATTATAAATATATTTATAGAGATTTTATTTAAAATTTTTTTTTTTTTATCTATTTACTAGCCTCTCTTTATATATTAATAAAGAACCTTTAAAATAGATTTAAAGAATTATAATTTATATATTAAATTCTATATATATTCCTTACTTTATACTCTATAATATTTTAAAGATTTATTTATTTTATACTAGAATATATTATAAATATATTTTTAATAGGTTTATATTAACTTATTTTAGAATACCCTTAAGAAGAGGTTATCTCTACCCTATTTAATATCCTTTATTTCTAGCTTATTTAACTATATTAAAATATAATTCTATTTAATTTTAAGTAGTTTTAGATATTAAACTTATATTTTATAGTAAACCTATTATAATTATAAGATATTTCTTATATTTAGTCTAGTTCTTAATACTATTTTATATTAAATTCTTTAGAATATATTAGAAATATATTCTAAATATATTTAATCTTTACTTTTTATTTATAAGAAGATTATATAGTTTTATATATTTAGTTTCTATTTTAATATATAAAAAACTCCTTATTTAATTCTATACTATTTTCTAAATATATAGTATTTTTAAAACTATTTTATTAATACTTTAATAGAAGTATATATAATAAAAGTATATTATACTTTAGAATTACTAATATTAATTTCTTAAATAAAAGTCTAAAATATAAAGTATTTTTCTAAAATCTATAAATATATTTAGATAGTATTAGAAATATATTTATTTAATTTACTTTATATTTACTTTATATCTATATTAACTATAGTACTAAAAAATCCCTAACTATATAAATAATTCTAATAAAGATTCTTTTAAATAGTTTTACTATTTTCTTAGAAAAAATAGAGTAAGTTATCCCTATATACTAATAGGGATTTAGAGTTAGTAATAATTTAGCTAAAAGTAATAACTAGAACTTATTAAAAATATATTTAAGTAAAGTAATTAATAAATTATACTTTTACTATATTTTTTATAAAAAATAGTAATAAGAATTTTAGACTATTCCTTTTTAAATCTTTTATAAAATATATTTATTTAGAATATTATTTATAAGAAGAGAATTTTTACCTATTAGTTATAGAAATAAACTATATAATTAACTAAAACTATTATAGTAATATCTTAGATATAATACTAAATATATTAGAAATATATTTAAATAAATATATTTAAAATATATTTATATAAATATATATTTTTACTAGGTTTTATAAGTATTTTATATATTATTTATAAAGAATACCCTTAAAACTATACTTAAATAGAAAGATAGTAAGCTTTTTATATTTTATAATTTACTAAATTTAGTCTTTATTAGTAAAAGTAGTATTTAATTTTTTTAAATATAAGATATTTTACTACTATAAATAAACTAGTAATTATAAAGAATTTAGAAACTAAACTAAATTTATTACTAATATATTCTAAATATATTTCTATAAATAAGCTTATATCTATTTAGTATTAGTATAAGTATTAAATAAAAAATATTATAAATCTCTTCTAGCTAGTTCTTTAGGAGAAAGTATAGTAGTAGTAGAATATAAAAATAAATTCTAGATAAAATAAAAATATAGTAAGGAGTTATTATTAGATTAATAGAAATAAGAATAAAAAACTTTATTAAATAGATTTCTTTTATTATTTTATTCTAATTTTAGGGATAATTTATATCTAAATATATTTAGAAGTTATTTAGAATATATTTAAACTTAAATTTATTATACTAATTAATTTAAGCTATTTAGGGTTCTATAATATTATAGTATTCTATTAAAAAAGGTAGACTATTCTAGAATAGACCTTTTAAATAATTAATATCTACCTTTTATAATACTTTTTAAAAGAAATAATTTTTTATTTTTATCTTTTACTATATTTATATTTTATATCTAATTACTTAGTATATAGAATTAGATAGATTCTACTATTATTAACTAGAATAAATTCTAAATAAGTTATAAATATATTTTTATATAGTATAATAATTAAAAAACTAAACTATATTTTTATAGATATAGTATATAATATAATTAGTTTTACTACTATCTTTATTTTATATTAAAGTAATACCCTAATATCTCTTTCTCTCTACTTCTTCCTCTATCTAAAATACTAGTATAAAGTTATTTTATTTTTTTAAAAAATTAAAAAGTAATTTTAGTATATAAATAGGTTTAGATTATATTTTAAAAATATTTATAGTATTTAATTCTTATATATATATACTTCTACTTTTATATATTTATATTTAGAAATAGAGAAAAGATTTATTTTAAAGAGTATATCTTTTTTTTAAAATATTATATTTAAATATATTAGAATTATATTTAGAACTTATTTAGTTATATATACTACTAATACTTTCTTTAATACTTTTTTACTAATTAGATATATACTACTAGCTAGCTATAATATATAAATAATATATATAATATTCTTATTATAAATTTTTAAATATATTAAAAGAATAAAGGAATAAATTATTTCTTTAGTATATAGTATTATACTAAATTTCTTATTTATATTTCTAAGTATAAATAGTACTATTTATATAAATATATTATAAATATATTTAGAATATATTTAGGTTAAAAGTATATTATAATTAATAGTTTAATACTCTCTTATAGCTCTTATAGCTAAAAGTTATTATTAAATTTAATTACTATATCTAAATTAATATTCTAAAGTAGATTAAGGTTTTTAAATAATAGAATAAGTTATAGTAATAAATTATAGATAAAATTTATATTTAAATATATTTTAAATAGGTTAGCCCTAGAGAAGTATTAGGAGGATAAAAAGATAAAAAAAATACTAATAATAACTTTATTTTTAAAATAACCTAACTCTAAAAACTTTATAATTACTACTTTAGGTAAGGTAGTCACGCTAGTAAGGGGTATAGTTAGCTGAGGTAAAAACTATAGTTAGGTGAGCTGCATCCTGCGATATCCCGGAGTTTTGCAGCTGGATCGAGTTTTGGGACTGTGACAGTGCAGGGCGGAGGACAAGGACATGGGCTGGCTGGGGTCGCACGACTGCGTGCATGCTCATAGCACACCAGTTGGATAGCGCTAGGGAGCTTTATTACGATCTTCTTCAACAGCGACTGTCCCTTGCATCAATCATACCTTTGTAAAGTGGTCAGGCTAAGCGTGGCTTTCGCACGAACTTGGCTCGCTCGAGATTTCCCACAACGCACGTCTGTGGCTTATAAAGCAGGAATGTCCGCGTGCCATCCCTGGTGTCAGCAATTCTCCACGAAACGCAGGGGGAGCTGCACAGGGCACGGATCGGAGCGTCGACGCACCCGCGACCTTTTGTGAGAAGTTTGTAAATGATACTGTGAGGGTCCTGGGATCACCTCGAGAGACATGGGATGAGTATTGTCACATCCAAACATGACATGGTTGCGATCGGGAGCTAACTAACCTCTAAGAGGTGTGTGGTTGCCAAGTCTACCAGAGAGGAGCCAGTGCTAATGGAGAAGGTACCGCGGTCAAGCTAACTCTGAACTGTGCACCTCCACCAAGTAATAGATAAAAATAAACTACTCTTTAGTAGAAGTGAATAGTAGGTAAGAAGAGATTGAATATCAATAAATAATACAATCTGCTACTGAGCTCCCTTGTAGAGGGTAGTTCCATATACTTGTACTAGATAGGAGATGGTGGCATTAGATATGGGTTAGTGAAAGTGACTGCGCTAGGAATGTATCCGGCCCCGGTCGAAAAACTTGTTTCAACCTCTTTTACTCCTTTCATTGCAATTGCGTTGCTCACATTTGAGCATCCGCTGGATAAATACCATCAGCCGGAGCGAAGTGCGGGGTGCAGCCATGTCTACACACAAGAACGCCGGGGCGAATGCCTCCAAAAAAGAGAGGGAGAAGAAGGCCGAGGCCGCTTTGGATGTTGAGCATGGTCGGACATCGGTATCCTCGATATCGACAGACTCGCTCAGCTCCGAGGAAGAGGTTCAGTCAATTCAACAGACTTTGAGCCGCAATGCTGGACTAGAGGAGCATGAAAAATCACTGGCGCACATTACTACAGTAACAACGAACATGACCACGGACCCACGCTTCGAGATTGACTTTCAAGAGGGTGAGAGCCCGCAAGACTGGAGTATGCCGAAAAAGTGCATGGTTATCTTCTTCATGAGCTTTTCTACGTACGCCATGCCTCTTCTTCTGCTGTCGCTACTGTCTGGAAATGTCAGACTTCGGTCACGCAATAAGCTGAAACACCTACTTTGACACAACTCCCTTGATTTTTGACCATTCCACTAACTTTGGACCTTATTATTGTAGACTGGTCGTGGTTATGTATTCTACGTCATATACTTCTGGTATCCCTGGCATGTTGATTACCTTCGACGTCGAATCCAAGACCGATTTAGTGCTCGGCTTGACGACATATCTGGCCGGCCTTGCCCTCGGATCCGTTATACTTGCGCCCCTCAGCGAAATGTACGGACGACGCCCAGTCTATCTGATCGCGGTTGCTATGTTTGTCGTTCTGATCATCCCATGTGCCTTGGCACAGAATCTCGCCACTATTCTCGCCGTGCGGTTCTTTGGTGCCTTCGCCGGTGCAGCAATGATTTCCAACGCGCCAGGGACGGTGTCTGACATTGTCAGCGACGACTATCGCGCGCTTGCATTTTCTGTCTGGTCGATAGGGCCGATGAATGGGCCTGTGGTAGGCCCCTTGGTCGGTGGCTTTGTATTTCAGTACATGGGCTGGCGCTGGACAAATTGGGTTGTAATGATTGGGTCTGGGGTGTCCTGGCTCATGGTGTTCTGTGTGTCTTTCCATTGACGGAGGAGACACCGGGCTGACGGATTGCAGCAATCGGGGAGACTTACGCGCCTGCGCTTTTACGCACCAAGTCTGCAAAGAAGCGCAAAGAAACCGGCGAAGAGCGCTGGCATTCGCGCTACGATGACAAGAAGAAGTTCTGGCCACTGTTGAAGGAGAATCTGTATCGTCCGCTGGTAATGAGCGTCAATGAACCCATTTGGTCTGTCCATCGTTTCATTTCGATGACAACGCTAATACTACATTTAGCATCTTCTGGAATGTATATGTTGCCCTTGTATATGGCGTCCTCTACCTTTGTTTCGTGTCCTATCCAATCGTTTTCGGTGAGCTTCGCGGCTGGAGTCCTGGGCTTACTGGTCTCGGGTATATCGGCATTGGCATTGGAGGTGAGTTATTTTGAATAATCAGTTCTGAGTCTGGTCTCAGGCTAGTACTTACTTTACTAATTAGGTATGATCACGATCTGCTCCGAGCCTCTTCTACGACGCCTCATCAACTCGCACAAGCCGGATCCTGCAACCGGAAAGCCTCCACCAGAGGCAATGGTCAGTGTGGTCTGCATCGCTGCTGTTTGCGTACCTGTAGGCGAGATGATTTTCGCATGGACCTGCACGCCAGACATACATTGGGTGGCCCCAATCATTGCTGGAATTCCATTCGGTGCAGGGAACTGCGCTGTATTCATCTACGCATCGAACTATCTTGTCCATTCCTATGGCATATATGCTGCGAGCGCTCTAGCGGGGAATGCCGTCCTCCGAAGTGCCATGGGCGGGACTCTTCCGCTTGCTGGACCTGCGATGTACGTCGTCATCATCCCGTAAAGCCACCATCGTACTAACACACATGATTAGGTACAAATCCCTTGGCCCTCACTGGTCCGCTACCATGCTCTCCCTTATAGAATTCGCCATGATCCCCATTCCCCTCGTCTTCTATCGATACGGCCACAAGATCCGTGAAAAGTCCACCCTTATCCGGCAGATGCGTGAGGACAGGGAGAAGCTGGATAATAAGATGAAGAAAGCCGCAGAAAGAGAAGAGCGATTGAGAGAGAGGGAAGTCGCAGCGCTAGATGAGAAGGGAAAGTTAGAGGTGTGAAGAAGGGAAAGTGTAAGGTTACGTTGAAGAGCTAGTTCTGGTAACACTACATTCTATAAACCTGTACGATAATGGTAGAACATACACCCGGATTGTGGTATTCATCGTTAAGACCGGTAGGACATCCTAGTA
The DNA here is from genome assembly GCA_010093485.1 of Karstenula rhodostoma CBS 690.94. Lineage (NCBI taxonomy): Eukaryota > Fungi > Ascomycota > Dothideomycetes > Pleosporales > Didymosphaeriaceae > Karstenula > Karstenula rhodostoma. The sequence continues at coordinate 823,492 of MU001509.1, read as the reverse complement.
AAGCTAGATACTTTATCGCTAGCAGTTACAGCCTACTAGCCTACTTGAGTAAGTAGAGATAGAAATATTACATATAATCTAGTTTTGTATGTTAAGCCGAGTACCAAGACCTACCAAGGGAATAGAACAAGCTTCAGTTTTGCAAGGGCACAAGTAGAACTACCAAACCCCGGAATCTAATAAGCAGAACAGCCCGCGCAGTTCGAGCCGCTAATGAGGAAATAGGATAGGAAGTATTTAAAGCCCACCGTTGGGTTCGAACAGGATTAAGAGAAAGCAGTTGCTCGATTGCGGAGAACATGGCCAACAAGTCAAGCTCGCTAAAAGCTGTCAGCCTCCACGGCTTGTGCAATGTCACGTGCCGTGCCAAGTCCCGATTGATCGATGCTGGGGGCAGTGTGGGTGCATGGACGCCTCCGCTACGAGACGGGAGCAACCTCGACGCCTTTCAACGTCTCTCAGACATACCGGCTTACCCACACGCCCCGCCGCCACGGTAATGCCTCAGGCTGCATTCAGACTGCCTTGACGACGACGCCCCCACCGCGCGCTCGACCCTCACTCCGCAGGACCCTCGACGAGCATGCGATGCGCCACGCGAATCGGAATACCACACTCCTGTCTCATCGTACGCTGTTCAGCCCTCCTCCGGTGACGGTGCTGCGTGGTCGGCCGTGTGTCAATGCCAACGCGACGCAGACAGCGGTTGCTATAGGTCAGGGCGACGGCTACGTGCGCGCGCAGGATAGAGGGCGTTTAGACGCCCACCATGGATAGACGGAGCCGCAGGGAAGAGGATGCTCCAGAGGCGATCGACCGCCAGCGAGAAGAGCGAGTCACCATCCGCGCTATAACGCCCGAGGAGACGCAGTTTCGCTCCAACAGCCTCTCCTCTCGCACCAGCGCCAGCAACCAGCGCAGCTTAGTCGCTCGCGCAAACTCCAACAGCGATGCTGACTACGCTCTGAGCAATGTCAAGGACTCGCAGACGCGCCCGCGGTCCCGCACAAGCACTGGGAACCCCCGAACCCTCGCCGAAGCCGAATACGCTTTCCGCAATGTCAAAGACAAGCCTGTCCCGAGCCGACACCGCATAGGCAGCACTGCGTCTTCGACCTTCCAGAGCATTGAGGAGTCGGTCGTGACTTCCATCGGCCACCCCTCGACCATCTCTCCCACGGCCCACCAGCCGCCCCCGCGCACAGCAAGTTCGACGGGCCGGGCTGGCAACCTCTCTCCCAATGCACAGCAGCCAGACTCGTGGGTGTCGCCAGTGCCGGCATCGGATGCTCGGAAGATCTTCAAATTAATGCGTGCCACCAAGGGGAAAATGCAAGGCATGTTGGCATTCCGACGGGGCGAGGCGAGTCCTTGGTCGCTCTCCTACTGCTATATCAACGAGGAGACCGGGAGTCTGGTGTATGAGCCCAAAAGCGACAATTCGTACCACCGGACTCTGATCCCAGATCTGCGGGGCTGTCGCGTGAAGAGCGCATATGATGCCGAAGCCTACACTGCCTATATCCACGTCGTGGGCCACAATTCGAAACTAGAAGTGTACTTGCGTCCGCCCACGCAAGAAGAGTTCGACTCTTGGTTTGCGGCGTTGATGTGTTGGCAGCCGATTCGTCCCAAGGGCATTCACAACAAGATGGCCAAGCCGCAGACGCCTTTAGTAGCGGAACGGCGCTTGGCAGACAGCAGACGACACTCGGAGGTATCACTGTTGAAAGAGGCGCCGATCATCAAGGTTGGTAAAATGATTTATTGGGACACCAGTGTGACGTACAGCAACACCGGCACGCCAAAATCTGGACACTCACGGCCACAAGCGTACCGTATACAGAGCCACGGATCGCGACGTTGGCGACGAGTGTCTTGTACGCTCAGAGAAAACGGCGAACTCAAACTGTACTCTGATACAGACGTTACATTGGTGTCCGTTGTACAACTATCTCAGCTTTCGCGTTGCGCCGTTCAGCGTTTGGATCCGTCTGTTTTGGATAACGAGTTCTGCATCGCCATTTACCCGCAATATACGTCTACGTCCACGTCGATGTCATTATTACGACCTATCTTTTTATCGCTAGATTCGCGCGTGCTGTACGAGGTTTGGATAGTGCTGTTGCGCGCGTTTACTATACCGCAGCTGTACGGACCGAAGCAGCCTGCACTAAGTGAGCTGAACGAGGAGGGCATCATATCACCAACGTTCGGGACAAAAGACATGTTCCGCATGGAGAGGTCGCTGTTTGTGCGCGTTATTGAAGCAAGACTGATGCCACCCATCAGCCCAAAGGTTGCCGACATACAGCATATCTCCCAGAGACCCGGTTCTTCAAACTCTAACAATGCTGGAGGCTACTATGTCGAAGTTCTTCTGGACGGAGAAACTAGGGCGCGGACGATGGTCAAGATGGAGGGCAATACGCCGTTTTGGCGAGAGGAATTTGAGTTCCTCGACCTTCCTGCTGTCTTGTCCACGGCCTCGCTCCTATTGAAAAAGAGACCTCCTAGTTCACGTGGCGACAAGCATGGCCACGAAGTTCCGACAGCTTCAGATTCCTTTGCTTCCGATGCGGGGGGCGGATTCACGGGCATATCTTTTGATCAAACGTGTGGCAAGACTGACGTATATCTCGATGACTTGGGGCCAAACCAAGAGATGGAAAAGTGGTGGCCCCTTGTTAATATGTACGGCAACAGTGTTGGAGAAGTTCTCGTGAAAGTCAGCACGGAAGAATGCGTCATTCTCATGGCTCGTGACTACCAGCCCATGTCGGAGCTCTTGCATCGCTTCTCGAATGGCCTCACCCTCCAACTAGCGCAAATGGTGCCGAACGAGCTCAAAAGACTGTCCGAGTACCTCTTGAATATCTTCCAGGTCTCCGGTCAGGCTGGCGATTGGATCATGGCTCTAGTGGAAGAAGAGATCGACGGCACTCTCAAGGAGTCTCCAGCTACACGACTTCGCTTCAACAAACGAGTTGGGTCTAGCGAATCCAACGAAACACATTTTGGATCGAACATCGACCGGGAGCTATTCGTCAGAGATATGAACAATAACGCCAAGCTGGAAGCGAACTTGTTATTCCGCGGGAACACACTATTGACCAAATCACTCGACTTCCACATGAAACGCCTGGGCAAGGAGTACCTCGAAGAAACTTTGAGCGACAAGCTAAGGGAGATCAACGAGAAGGATCCCGAATGTGAGGTGGACCCCAATAAGGTGACATCTCAGCATGAACTGGACCGGAACTGGCGACGGCTGATCAACCTCACGGAGGATCTGTGGCGAGCGATATACAACTCGGTCTCTCGGTGCCCTCAAGAGCTGAGGCTGATCTTCCGACATATCCGTGCTTGCGCTGATGACCGCTTTGGTGACTTCTTGAGGACTGTCCAATACAGTAGTGTATCAGGTTTCTTGTTTTTACGATTCTTCGTGCCTGCCGTCCTCAACCCGAAGCTCTTTGGCCTACTAAAAGGTATGTTGGCAAATACTCTCAACCGCACCTGCTGCTAGTCTGACACCCGAGCAGATCATCCCAAGCCACGAGCCAGACGAGCTTTGACCCTCATCGCGAAATCTCTCCAGGGACTGGCGAACATGACCTCGTTCGGGACTAAAGAGGCGTGGATGGAGCCTATGAATGCGTTCTTGACAACACATCGTCATGAATTCAAGTCGTATCTGGATAACATATGCTCAATATCTTCGATGGCGTCGCCATCACCTCCAATACCTCCGTCTTACAGCACGCCGCTTGCTATACTCCAACGACTTCCTCCAACATCCCGAGAGGGCTTTCCATCGTTGCCGTACCTCGTCGATCATGCGCGTAACTTTGCTGCGCTTGTGGATCTCTGGCTCGAAAACACAAAGAGCACTGCGCCGAGCATCGAAACCACCGACGGTGACTTGCTCAAGTTCCACCAGATCTGCGTTGCGCTCAAAGAACGCACGTCGGATTGTCTGAACCGCGCCGAGCGCGCGGAGCGACCATCGTCATCTCTGAGTGTCAAGTGGGAGGAACTGGTGGAGCAGCTGCAAGGTTCTGCGAGTTTGGACTCGGGCAGAGGCGCTGCAACCAAGAACAGGGTAGGCACTAAAGATGATGGCAGGGAGAGCATGCCAACGTCGCCAGGTGCTGTTAATGAGCAGACGTTTTCCTCCTCGACAAGCACACCAGTTACCATGAAGCCCGTAAGAATCCCACGGAAGCGCCACCAGCAACATCCAAGCATCTCAGCTTCAGCAAGTTCTTTGACGAGCCTTGCTTCAAACACGGTCAACAGTCCGTTTTCAGCACCAAAAGTCCCTCGCAACGCTGGCTATGCTCCGTCACTCCCCGACTCAGTCTCACAGTCAACATCCGCCAATGCCTCCGCCTCAGCCTCCACTACCGAAGAAACGCCCCCCGGCTCAAGCGACGGCCTCCACATGGCGCCACCTCCCTCCTACCCACAGACCCGCACGCATCCATCTGCTTCAGCAGGCTCCTTCGGTCACGCGAATCCCAACGCTCAAATCAACACGTCTGCCCTCGCCAGCTCAGGCGCATTCTCCCACCCTCCCCGCAGTGCCGGTGGTCACAGCGTCGAAAACTCGGACGCAGGCAGCATGCTCGAAGAAGAGTACACTACCGCACTACCCGCCTTCTCCAAGGACAAAGACACCAAAGAAAAGAAAGACCGGTCCGGCTTCCGGGGTGTGCTTCCCTTCCAGCGCAAGCGCAAAGACAAGGACAAGGGCAAACATAAAGATAAAGACAACGAGAAAGACAAAGAGAAAGATAAGGATAAAGATAAAGATAAAGATAAAGATAAAGAAAAGGATAAAGAGAAGGAGCATCAGCGAGACTGGAGCGCAGAGCGGGTCGACTATGGTGCTGGAAGAGGTGGAGGTAGTGCCCTGGGTGAATATGCGAGCCACGGAAGCCTGAGGGGACGGGCCGGGGCCGAGGCTGCCGATTTCTGACTAGATGGTTGGTTTACCGGGAGGTATATTTCTAAAGGAGAGAAGGAAAGGGCCAAGAGTTTGACGGAGAAGGAGTTGAGGAGGAGGAAGAGTGCGAGTGAGCTGTAGAGTTTGCGGGGACTTGGACAGGATTCTATCAAAATCCCGTCGCTACAGTAGATCACAAATGTGGTCGACTTGCTCACCCACAAGGCACACGACGCCATTCTACGCCGTCGTTTGCCAGCATACACACACCACGAAGGCCGTCTTATCGAGCGAGCATCGCACCGCACTGCAGTGCTTTTTACATATCCCATGCGAGAGTCGACACCACCAACGGCTAAAAGCTATACTGTTACAGACATGGGATGGCGTTTTGCGAGCGGTCTATCATTTTACGCACGGGAGCGGGAGGGAGGTCGGTTCTGGATTTACGAGACAAGACCTCGATGACGATTTTGCTTTTCTGTTACGCATGAGAGCGATGCTAGGATGGGGGGGAGGGGCGGATTCGCTGCATTTATATTGCTTTTGCGTATAGCGATGGCGTGTTGGCATGGGGTATATCTACTACACTACACAACTTATGCATCCATCTACTTCGCCCAGGTGCTCCTGCTCTGACAATATGGTTCTGAATAGCGAGGTGATGTACGTGCAACACCATCTCACTCCACTAAAATGTTATTACCGACGGCAAGGAATTGGCGTTGCATCGTAGATGTCTTGTCTTGTGGAAGGCTGCGAGCTTGAGTGTCAGGGCTTTGGGCGCTAACTTGGTGTGGCAAGGTCGGTACTGCCCCGCGATGCCCCTCCGCCCACCTGCTCGAGAGTTGTCACGAGGAAACGCGACAGCGTGATCGTATATACAATCTGGAACTGGCACGTCGAATTCAGCTGTGGCATAGGAAACGGCATCCCTTATTCGTATTGCCAAGTATCTGGTCCATCCTACCGAAAGGTGCGCAGCAAGCGCACAGACGCGGGGTGCAGTAGCTCTGGAAACTTCTGGCAGCTCCCGTAGCTTTTACTTCAGCCTCACTCCCCACTGTAGATCGTAAACCCCAATTACTCTCTTATTCAGTAACTGCCTGCACAATCTTTCCAGGCGCCTGCAAAGCCGCTTCAATCCCCTCCTTACCCCGCTATAAGCTTCACACTTCACACTTCCTGCGAAGATGGCTGAAGGCAACAGTAAGTACGGGACTTACAATTAGGCTGTCGGAAATGCTAATCAGAATCAGAGCGCCAGAGAGTCTTCTTTGACATTGCCATTGGCGGCGTGAAGAAGGGCAGAGTCGCCTTCGAGCTTGTAAGTCTACAGCACCTGCACCACCAGAGCCCCTGCTAACACGCCGCACAGTACAATGACAGTACGTTCCCCCACGATCTTCGTCGCACCGACCCCCCTCCTACATTGACCCAACAAATCTATCCCCACCATAGCACATACGATGCTGACCCACCGCAGTCGTACCCAAGACGGCCGAGAACTTCCGCGCGCTCTGCACCGGTGAGAAGGGCGCGAACGCCAGCGGGGTGCCGCTGCACTACAAGGGCTCGGGCTTCCATCGCGTCATCAAACAGTTCATGATCCAGGGCGGAGACTTTACAGCGGGCAATGGCACCGGTGGTGAGAGCATATATGGGGAGAAGTTCGACGACGAGAACTTTGAAAAGATTCACGACAAGCCGTTCTTGCTGAGCATGGCGAACGCGGGACCTGGTAAGTTTTGTGAAATTTAGGAAGAGAGTCTGAGAGGAACAGTGGAGTAAGGGAATGGAGCGCAGGGACATCACATCCTTCAAAACGGATGCTAATTCCCGTAACAGGTACCAACGGCTCCCAGTTCTTCGTCACAACAGTCCCCACACCGCACCTCGACAACAAGCACGTTGTTTTCGGAGAGGTCATCAACGGCAAGAGTATTGTCCGCGAAATCGAGAACCTCAAGACCCAGAGCGGCGACAAGCCCTTGCACGACGCCACCATCATCGGTACGCTTCTCCACTCGTTCCAGTCTCACGCGACTTAACTAATCCCCCACGCAGACTGCGGCGAACTCACCGGCGATGCCTACACCAAGGCCACAGAAAAGACGCCCGACCAGACCGGCGACCCCTACGAGGACTTCCCCGAAGACCAGAAGCCCGCAGACGCAGAGTGGACCGGCGCACAGATCGTCGACATCGCAACCGCGCTCAAGGATCTCGGCAACACCGCCTTCAAGGCCGGCGCGCTGCAGCTCGGCATCGCAAAGTACCAGAAGGGCCTGCGCTACCTGCACGAGTACCCCACGCTGCTCGACTCGGACCCGAAGGAGCTCGGCGAGCAGCTCAACGCGCTCAAGACGTCGCTGTACCTCAATTCCGCGTTGCTGCAGAACAAGGTCGGGCTGTTCGTTGAGGCGGCGGAGAGCGCTGGGAAGGCACTCGATGTTGAGGGGATTAGTGAGAAGGATATGGCGAAGGCGTATTTCCGCCGGGCCCAGGCGAGAGTGGGGAAGAAGAATGATGACGAGGCCGTCAAGGATCTCGAGATTGCGGCCAAGTATGCACCGGGGGATGCGGCAATTACGAAGGAGCTCGAGGGCGTGAAGAGGAGGGTTAGGGAGAGGAGGGAGAAGGAGAAGAAGGCGTATAAGAATGCGTTTAACTTCTAGGGGGAGTCTACGCAATGGTGGGTGATTTCATGCTTGATGAGCGGGAGAGGCACGAACGATGGCGGTCAGGCAGTGAGAGGCCCATACATCTACAGCGACACGTCAATCAATGTTTGATTAATTCAAAACGCTACAAGACACCAGATCCCGAGCATAAATCAAGACGCTTAACACAAGCCAATGAATTATATGCTTGAGATGATAACATGACCTAACCTAACCAGCCTGGTCTACCCTGATGTACCATGCGTTTTCTTCCAATTTCCTTCCAATATGAGATGCCAAATATGCTGGGTATTAGATGCTACAAGAACAATACGAAAGCAGACCACACAAACCGTTACTTTGCTGTGATCCAAAAGACAAGACAAGACAAGGCATGACAAGTCTCTACTTCTAGGTCTCCTCTACGAACGTTTTTCGTCCAGACAAGTCCGCCCAAGAAACGCTAAGAATATGCCAACTCCCTACCGGCCGCTCATCGAAAACGGCAAGCACCGACTCACGGCCTCGTTCTCGTCAAAGTGGTGCGTAAACCCGGCCTGCAGCACGCGCCTGAGGGCATTGAGCCGCTGCAGCTTCCACCACCGGTCGATGCGCACCTCGCAGCTGCGGTTGATCTTGACCTTCATGCGGCCGCCGCCGTACACGCGGCCCGTCTCCTGGTCGATGGCGGTGCTGTATTTCGGCCCGCGGGTGGGCTTCTCGACGCTGTTGCGGATATCCGCGAAGGTGCTGTGCAGCGTCTTGCGGTCCTTCTTGGAGATGCGGCGCGAGGACGCGTTGGCGAGGGCGTCGAGCGTGTGCAGGAGCTGGTCCTGCCGGCGGTACACGGTATAGCGCTTTACGAGTTTCTGCTCGCCGCGGGGCTCGTCGTCGGAGTCGTGGTCGTGGTCGGAGGCGGGCTCGGGCTCCTCGTCGTCCTCGAGCGGCGTATACGACTTCTCGTAGAGGAGGGCGATGGCCTCGCCCGCGGCGCCCTGGACGCCCGCGTCGGCGGACTCGAGCTGCTCGACGAAGGCTTCCATGGCGGTCTCGGTGGCTTCTTCGAGGTCATCGTGGGCCGTGGCGAGGAGGCTCCACTCTTCGAGGGCGGCGATGACGACGGAGCCCTCGTCGTGCGCGTCGATGGAGAGGCCGTCTGACTCGATGATGTCGAGGAAGAAGGCCATGTTGTCTTCGAGCTCCTCCTCGGAGGTGCCGCCGAAGAAGGCGGCCGTGCCCAGTGCATGGATAGCACCGATCTTGACCTGTGTTGACTCGGAGTTGGATATGGTGCGGCGGAGGAGGTCGGCAGCCGAGTCGTAAAGGTCATCCGAGTCGAGCGTGACGATGGTCACGGCGAGAGCTATTTCGGCGTCAGCTGTGCCGCATGCAGCGCACGTTGCGGCCATGCTTACCTCGCAGCGCCGTCACTGTCTCGCGCTCAGATGTCTCGGCCTTGATGCTGCGCAGAATCGACGGCAGGAGCTCGGCCGTGCGGCTTTCGATGTCGTCTTTGGCGAAGCGCGCCATGAGGATGTGGGCGTATGCATTCAGGCTCTCGGCGCGGCCCTCGGTGCTGCTGCGCTTGCGGTCGACAATCTGCTCGACGCGGTTGTGCAGCTCGGCCTTCCAGGCGTCGGCGGGGACGTCGGCATCGTCGCTGTTGAGGATGTCCTCGATGGAGTTTGTGCTGGAGGAGCGCGGAGTTAGCGCACCGTCGTAGACCCAAACCATGATGATGTCACCGCCCCGCGATGGAGCCCACAAAAAAGTAAAGATGGAGAGCAGGAGCGCAAAACGTACCTCCAGGCGGTGCCGTCACTGAGATAGTCGTCCTCGTCGGACCCGTGGCGGCTGGGGTTGCGGGACGCTGCGCGCGACTGGGCGGGCGAGTTCAGCGCCGAATTGGATTTGGAGTTTGCTCCAGAGACGACGCGGGAGCGGGCCTTGCGAGACACCGTCTTCCCGCTCTCGAGGGCCTGGCGTCGCAGATCGTGCATTTTGTATGTGGGCTTCTGAGGCTAGAATGCGCCTGTCGGAAAAATCTAGGCTGCAGGAGGATGTGCTGGCGGGGCTTCGTGGGGATGCGGGGCCAGTTATTGCAGAGGGTAGGAGTCGCGGTAGGCGGTGGTATTTGAGTGCAGATAGAGAGGCAGAGACATGGGTTGTTGAGCCGGTGGCAGTGGAGTTAGTAGGAGACGATAATAACGCACAATAGAATGTGGTGAAGAAAGAGAAGAACGCCCTCGGGCGCGGAGCTTTCAGCTTTCCTGCGCTAGCCGATACGACGGCGAGGGCATGTGATTGTTTTTCCACGAGCGGGTTCTCTGCATCGTGCTGTGCGTCCTGCTGTTCACGCGTGACCAAGGGTGAGCCCACATTCACGTTGCTACCTGGACACGTTGCGATATCTCGAGACCAGCATCCGTGGTGATGCTCCAGAGCCACGGTAGCGGGCGACCTCGCATCACACCACGTGACGTCATATCATACACCACTCTATGCGGCAGCCCATTCGACACTACTGTGTATCCGCCTTCTCCCTTCTCGCGCGAGCATCGAATCCGCTCTGCCTTACCAAACATACCATCTCTTCAGGCCCTCCTTACCCAACATCCTCACAGCCGCCAAGCCCTTTTGGCCCCTGCCCTACACCCTATGTACGCACCCCAATTGGCCGATCCTCTCCGTCATCAATCCCATGTCGAGCCTCAAAGCCCAGGGCAGACGAAGAAGCTTGGTGCAGCACGGACGGTCATGTCCCCCCGTGCCACCGCGGCGCATTCGCACGCCAGCCGTACGTCTAGACGTCAACTCCGTACCCGAGGCAGCCGAGTATTGTCTTCCTAAACCTTAATACAACAATATCTTTTGGTCTCTATACAACCATGGTGTGGCATCTTGATCAAGAACTACGCCTTCTACAAGCGATGCTCTGCCGCATCCTCACCTAGAACCCAACGATTCCCGACACCGACCAGCGAAGGCCCGCCGAACCTGATGCTGACGACCAGATCTGATTCAGCGTAGCGCAGCGCAACGCACGGGATCCGAGTCCGTTTCCTTGTCCTGCGGCACCGTTTTTCAGGCCTGAAGCAACAACAAACGTGCACGCGCACGTTCACAGTGTAGTAAACTGACACCCTGAGGCGAGACCCGCCCTGCACGGCGGGTACGGGTCTCTGGGGCCTGGACAGTAAGACCGCGCTGTCTCGCTTCGTCTCAATCGCTGAGCCGCATAATCTCCACGTTGCACATTGCGCGTCCCGCCATGGCCACGTGCCTCGACTGTGCCGCAGACCGTGTCCGTAGGGCAGGGCCTTGGTAAGAGGGCTGCAGATGTGGTCGGGTTTGTAACCGCGAAAGTGCGAATGCGAACTGGTGGTGTCCCGAAAGACGAAGTAACTGCGCCCGTTGATTGCCATGCTTGCCCCCAGCGCTATGCTATGCAGTTGAAGGAAAAGTGAAACAAATTCCAGTCTATGTACACCCCAAACTCCAAGGAAATGAATGAACATGAACGACCGTCTATCCCCACGCCGAGTGCTCCATCCTGCTATCCGCCTCGCCCGAGCGCAGGTGTGTAAGCCAGGGTCCTTACGCGAGCCAACGATGGTCAGATCGAATCCGCGGCAGACGCACGGGGCTCCCGCAGATCATATCAAAAATGCCTTACCAAGTTACCGTGCAAGAGCACGGTTCCACCCCTAGGCACATTTTCGCCGGAACCAGCCCACGAGCTGCGACCGCAAACTAGCCGTATGTAGTCCAACGCCTTCAGCGCGCTCTCAATGCAGTATCGTGGTTGCATCATCTCTCCGAAACGTACCCGCTTGTCACGATGCCATAGATACACCGACGATTCTGCCTTTCCAGCTCTTTCCCTAGACTCCACGATTCGGATGTCCATATTGTGGTAATTTGGGGTCCTCGATCCGTTATCTGGGCCTAGCCGTGTCCCTTCGCCGCGATGCCCCACCTCTACCTCTCGTCCGCTTCGTGACCCGGTCCCCGGTCCTGGTCGTTTCAGGATATGTCTTGCGGGAGCGGACGAGGGAATGAAAGGTGGAGTTACTGGTAGTCTGGCAGCCCTAGCGGGTAGGCGCTGCGCTCGCCTGGCCTCCGCTTCGGAATGTCGATGTGGTGGAAGTTGCGCAAGTGCTCGACGAGATGGTCTCGGCGTGTGAAGCCCTTGTCGCCCACGCGTGTGCAGTCCTTAACAGTGCAGGGAAAGTCGGGAGTGCCCACCCCGTGCACCGTGGATTGGTGCCTTTGCAGATCGGCGAGACGAGTGAAGTTGGCGGTCGATGCGCAGTTGGGAAAGTCGCATTTCCAGGTCCTGTCGGCATGTTAGCCTTACATTAAGCATCGGAACTAGTCGTGAGGTTAGGGTTTCATGCAAGGCGAAAACCAGCATCATGGGATGAAGGATTGCATACCGTGGACTCCTTGGCCTGGGAGAAGTTAGCCGAGTGGATCAAACCCAACGTCTTCATCAAACAGCCGTTGACTTACCGGGCGGCCATCGGGGCGGTACCCAGGGGCGTATGGTACTCGTGCGAGCTGCTGGACGGCTGGCTGTATGCATTGCCCTGTGGGTACCCGTATGGAGAGGTGGCTACTGGGGGCGCTTGCTGTGGTGGTTGGTAGCCCGCAGGATAACAGCCATACTGCTGATAGTATGCGTGTATTTGAGCGGGTGTGTATTGAGGCATTGTGTAGCCAGAACCTGCGTAGTAGACAGACTGGTCTATAGGATACTGTAGTAGAAGAAGACATCAGAAACCGCAAGAGAAGATGATACGCTAGTAGACCGGTAAGTACTTACGCCGTATCCGCTCATGATGACAGCAAACCAGGATGCGCAAAGGTGCAGTTGTGAGGCACGGTAGGGCTTGGACGTGCAGGAAAATGCGAAGACGTGGGAGTAGTGCGGGAAGGCGAGAGGGCGGGATGGTGTGCTGCCTTCGTGCGAGTACCGTGTATGGGGTTATATCTTTCAATCGTAAGAGTGAATTGCCGACGTTGAACCGTGGTGTCTTAGTTCTGCCTAGCTGAACGATTTCTCGTACGGAGAGTTATATATGCTGCTTAAATATCAGACTCTTTGACGAGATCCTTCACTGGCCCCAACGTCTCAGTCACTCATCACGCCGACTTACTGGTGAACGAGTTCCAGGACGGACGGAAGTTCCGTAGTCTTGAAGAGCGAACAGACCCAGCTGATCCTTCCTAGTACCCAGATTTGCATCATAGTGTCACTGCAGGCCGAAGAGCAACTTACTAACCAAGCACACACTTGGACTGTGCCGTAGGTCTTGACTGGAAGGATGCAAGTGGCTATGTTGGCAATTCCCAGCTGAATTATCTCCGGACGTCTAGATTCCGATAAGGCTGAAAGGCACGAACAATGTATGATGGCGGGCGTGGTGCGGTTTTGGAAATGTTAAGCTTAAAGCGAGGCGACCGAAGCTTCTTGAAGTTTGAGGCTGAGGCTCCATGGAGAACCTTCAGGGACAGTAAGCGAAGCTCTCAGTGCATATATTGTTTTTATGTCTTGCATAGTGAGCCTCGCTTTTGGTCCTCCAGCGGCCTCGAGTAGGTGCCAAGACATCTATCTTCGTCTTCACCAGTCGTTACCAGTCCCCAGATGCCAGGTATTAGCGAAAATTATCAGTACTTCACCGCTAGGTGGGCCCCCTCATCTCCTCACTGGACTCCCATGGCATTTACCGCTCGTGAAGCGAAAACCGCCTTGCATTTTTGCCCTGTGACGTTGGATGGGCAAAGCTTTGGAGAATGAGGGTTCCAGAAGGACCGCAAGCCAGCAGGAGGCCATGGCTTCCGCGGGCCGTTGCGTGTGTGCGTCCCCAGCCAGCTCAGTGGGGACCGTTCGGTTGTAGTTGAAACCGAAGGCTGAGAAAAACGCCGGCGCCTGCTAGGAAACATCTATGGGCTTACTAGCTACGGAAGGTTCGCTTGTCAATGCAAAGTGACATTAAAGTCATCAAACGCCCGGTCTGTCGCCTGCGGTTGCTCGTTTTTGTTAGACCGGGGCCGTGCGTTACACCATAAGTGGGCAGTCGATTCGCCTTGCGGGCCCCAACTTGTCAGGGGAACCATTATTTGGACCCGCGGAAAGCCCATGACCGTTTCGCTTGTGATGGTGCAAGCCGCTCAGGACGGAGCGAACGTTCGTGCGAGTGGAGTCGAGGTACACTATTTCGCAGTTCCGTGCGCATAGCGCATCGTTGGCGTCGAGGGCTGTGGTAGTCTTGTGGGGGCCAAAGCCAAAATGAACCTGGATGCTGTCAGCCAATAAGATGAGACTGCTCAACCAAGTTATTATGTCAGAACTCGCCCGATGAGAACGATCAATCGCAGCCAACGCAGCTGAGGTGGCGATGCGGCCAATAATCGAAAGCTTGAGGGTGATGCATGAGTTGCAGGCCTACGATTTCGTAGCCTGGACAAAGGGGCGCGACTGCCTGTGCAGATGTCCTGCTGCCTCACCGCATCCCTCTGCCCGACGTTCACTATTTACTGGAGTTTGGCTGCAAAACAAGTCGGTGAGAAGCGTTGTGTTTGATCTGGCTCGAGAATTACCCTTTGGGTACCATTGACAACTACCTAATAATTCATACAACCGCAATACCGTTAGTCACACGGGAGGACGCTGGGGTGTGGATGGCCCGTTCACAATTCGTCTTCGAGGAACTTGTAGGCGAAGCGGAAATCTGCTTTCCGTCGGTTCATCCTGCTAACAGTCAGTCAAGAACAAAATTGGAGTTTGATGACCCGGGCGTAGTAATGTGGCGCAGCTCTGGGTCCGGGGATGTAACATGCGGCAGGGCAAGGGATGGAATAAGTGCTTACCACGTGCTCTCATAGTCGAAGAACCTGTACGTCCCCTGCTCGTAATCTTCGGTTATAGCCTTCGGTTCCTCGTGACGCTGAAACCACGTCTGGTACTGCTTGTGGAACCGCCAGCTCTGGGACTTTAGTGCTTTCGCAGCAAGGTACTGCTGATAGGTACCTTGGCGGTAGTAGAAGGCATAGAACAGAGCATCCGTTTCTATGCGGGAGTACAGACGAGGGTCGTCGAATATCGCCAACGGCTCCTGTGGGTAATGTGCGGGTGTGTATGGGTACGGATTCTGCGGGCGGTAGTGACGTGGCGCTTCTGTATCCGCTGAGTCTGGGGCGGTGGCCATGCTCGCAGCGAGCATTCGCTCATCCGGAGGTTTTGATGACGAGGCGTTAATGTCGTTCTTGGTGGCCTCCAACGACTCGAAGAGATCCTGCAAGGTTGACGGAAGGTGAAATATCGACTCCTCTTCATCCTCGTCTGCGTGTGAATCTCCATTCGTCAAGGGGGGTGTCGCTGACTGTGTCTCGTCTTCTTGTTCAGGCGCTGGTGTCTTCCTGCTGTCGGATGATGGCGCACGTGACAGCGGGTCCTTCTCCCGAGCAGCTATGGCAGGGGTTCCCGTCGGAGATTTTGTTGGCGGAGCGTGTGGAACAGTCTCTGGTGCCGCAACTGGAGGTTGTGATGCCAACTGAGGATGCGAAGGAGCAGGCGATGATGTCGCGCTTGCCCGTGCGCCGCTAGGAACGAGACCAGCCTGAGCCGCAGCTGTACCTGGTGGTGGTGGCAACGGCGCAATACCGACCCCATTCTTGTCGCTTGCAGCTGCAGCGGCGGCCGCCGAGGCATATTTGAGAGGCTCTCCCGGTGTTCGGGCTGGGAGCGGAGCAGGTTTCATGGAACTGGATGCTGCGGTCGAAACCCCAGGCAAAGGCGTATGCAGCGTTGCCAAAGCAGGAAGGGGGGATTTGAGCTGTGTCGACGACCGTCTCGCCCCACTCTGCACCGTCTCGGTCGGCTTCCCTTTTGCGCCAATGCTGGTGGATCGCGACTCCGGTTCTGCATCGTCCTGTATTGACTGGGTGTCTTGTGACGACACGCGGTCCACATCCTGGGCCAGCCCGTACGCGGCCTCCTCTTCGTCCAGATTGAAGTCGTCGTAGATTGTGTCGTCCTCCATGAAATCCGGTTCCTGGTTGCTGTCGACATAGTACTTTATGCCCTCCTCGACATCCTTGACCTGATCCGTCTCGACGTTGCCGTTCTGCAGCGCCCGCTGTAGCAATTCCAGCTTGCCCATGTGCCACTTATGTCGCTCGACGGTCTCCTCGAGCTCCGATATCCGCTCCGCATTCGTGACCCCCTTCTTGCCCTTTTTGGTCGACGCCTGCATTATCTCCACCTCGGCTTCTATCCGCTCCACCTGCTGGTCCAGCTCTTCGTTCATGTGCTGCAGGAATTCGACGCACTCTGCCTTCTCCTTGTCTTTTGGATCCAGCTTCGATGCTAATTGGAGGCCTTCCTTGGAGTATGCCTTGGTCTTCATTTCCTTCTCCACGGCCTTGAACTTCTCCATTTGCTGCGCAGTATCAGTGGGGGCACGACAGGGAGGGCCGGGGTGCGCGTACGGTCTCTATCAGCTTCCGCTGGTCGAGCAACGGCTTCTTGTCCTTGATGTCGCTCATGGTGGCCCATGTCTTGATCTGGTCGCGCGACCGCTGGAGCTTCTTGATCTCCTTCTTGAGCGAGTCCTCGAGCTTCTCCTTCTGTGACTGGTTGGTGCACAGCTGGATCTTCTCGTGGATGCTCTCGAAGGTCGCGACGCCCTCGGCGACCTTCTTGAAGCACTTGTCGATCTCCTGCTGGAGCTTGCGCTGTGCCATCTTGTGTGCGTAGCCTCGTGCGCGAGGAGGGGTGGGGGCCTATCGGGGCGCGGCGGGCGCTCGTCGTGAGCGGAATGGGTTCCGGGTGCTGGGCGCGCGATTGTACGGCAGCGAGACACGGATAGAGTGGTGTGTTGTCGAGTTGGACGTGGTTAGACGTGCCTGCGCATCTGAGTGCCCTCTTTCCGGCTAGCGTCATGCCAAGAAGCGCGGCTTCCCCGCGTGTATCGTCAACAGCGCGCGATGCTATCGCCTGGCAACGCAACACCACCATGGACGCACCCAGAAGCCTATACGGCTGCTAGCATTCACTTGAAATTGCAGCCGTCTCTCACTACACCCGCCGGGACCTCTCGCTTGCGCGCCAGGCAGTCGCAGCCGGCTCCCCAACACTCCTTCCAGAAAGAACTACCCCGCCACGATGAGGAGTATGCGACACCACCAGTCCTTCGTGGCGCCTCTGACCATTGCATGCAGCTGTCCTTCAACGCGTAAAATCAGCCTCCGTGACCGTAGATGGCCAGCTCATCTCGTCTATCGGCAGAGGCCTCCTTGTCCTTGCCGCTATCTCTAAGGATGACACCGAAAAGGACATCGAGTCCATGCCAGCAAAGATTCTGAAAGCAAAGCTCTGGGATGATGAAAGCACCGATCCGCCCGGAAAGGTGGGTGGCGAATCTGAGAGGTCCCGCAAAGACTGACCCAGGCGACAGTGGAAAAAGAACGTGGTTGAAATCGAGGGTGAGGTTCTTTGCGGTACGACACACCCAGCGCCCCGGTACGGTACACTGCTGATACATCATTAGTCTCCCAGTTCACGCTGCTTGCTTCCATGAAAAAGGGCAACAAGCCCAGCTTCCACCAGTCCGCAAGCGGACTCAAGGCCAAAGAACTATACCAGGCTTTCTTTAAGAAGGTGCAAGACTCTTACCAGGCAGACAAAGTCAAGGACGGTTTGTTTGCAGCCATGATGGACGTTGCGCTTGTGAACGATGGGCCGGTAGGTATAGACTACAGCTGTCTGGACAATGAGGTACATCCTCAGCAGCCTAAACCTCTACCGTCTTTCAAAGGCGCGCACTGACATGTTCAGGTCACCATTCAGATCGATACAGACCCTCCAAAGATGGACGATCCAACCTCGCTTGGCCCAAGCGGGTTTGGCACGCCGAGCGACAGCACCGCGTCGACCTCAGTCGACGTAAATGACCTAGTCAACAACATGACCCGGATCACAAAGGAATTCAAGATACCGGTTGAACTTTTAGAATAGAGTGACCTATAGCGCATTTTCACTGCCCACCGATACCTTTGCGCAGATAATGAGGCATGCAATGTCTTCGATAGCAGCATTACATCCAGTATTACACTAAGACGTCGACACAGCTTTCGAGGACCACCAGAAGTCACAGCGACTGTTTGATACCAGTCACTGTTGATCTAGGATGCGGATGCACCGCAGCGCCTTTTCCCAAGCACACCTTGTGGAGCAAAACGAGACCACCGTTTTGCTCGGAACATGTCACTCGATTTGCACCATAGCATTGGCTTCTCGCGTAAAAATGTAGAGAGAAGTACCGAAGGTGTCTACGTCTCCAAAGCGCCGATTCCTCGGATACGCAAGTTTATGCCTTGCCCGTCGGTTGAGTGGTGCGGCATAAGTTTGTCTAGGTAGCACCATGAGTAAACGCATGAAAGCAAATTTATGTCCTCCGTCCACGTGCAAGATCCCTGAGACGACCATCAACGCGGCAGCATAGTTCTTGGAACGGTTCAACACGAACTAACGAAGGCTTTGCAACTCATGGACGTCGTTCGATAGCCAAGCGAATTTTCATGATGTCACAGCACCCGTCTACACTCCGCACTTTCAATTCCTGAGTAATGCTTCTCCGTGGAGAATCCACCCCCTTGACGCTTGTTAGTGGAACTAATCTTATTTGTATTGGTTGAGGCCACGTCAAACCCCTCTAATCGGAATCGTGTCGATTGTATCCGTCAACAGATGGTACGATGCTAGCCTGTCTCGAGCTCAACTCAAGGGATTGAAACACACCTGTGATTTCAGTTGCGGTACTCTCGTAGAATACTGAGCATGCAAGCTGTTTGTATGTGATTCCGCCTTTTCAGCTTTCTGGAGGAATAGTCTTTCGATACTCGTACCCTCCCCTTTCACGTCGCATGATTGGTCATGTTGCTCAAATGTCTCGACAAGAGCGTAAGGGAGGTTGTGTGGAAGAAACTGCATTAGGCATAGGAAGATACTGCACCGCTTTAGTCAACCTGACGCAGGAGCCAGTATGGTAAGATTCTTGTTGGGATCGCTGCAACGGATTGCCGAATGCCCGGCAAGTTCCCAAGGAAAATAAATCTTCATGATTGATTGCTATATAACTTAGCAGCATGCTATCGAAATCAAATTCCTCGGTTCGCTCCTTTATATTCATTAAGCCGAGAACTTTTCGCGTCCTCGGTCCATTCAGCGCGGTGTCCTCACCACCAATTTTCCCTTTCGCCAGGCCCTTTGCGTGGGATCTATCTGCTGAATACGCAACGCTGCGTACTACAGATCCCATTTCCAGGGTTCAGGCTGGGATGGAAGTTAGCCATGGCTGTTATTAAGCTTGGCATGTGAGCAGCTACACTTTTCGAGAGACTGCCAGGGTTGAGACATGAAATGGTAGACCTATTCCTCTTCTCCTCAAGGCACCACTTCCGTCACATCATTTGCGAAGCTTCCACACTTAAACACCAGCACCAACATCCCCCAAAACCCCGCCTTCTTACTGCCCCGATTCCGTTCGTGGAATTTGCCATGGTTACGCGCATGATACGACGCTAAGCGCTTCTGCTCCTGTTGTTGAGCAGAGTGGTCTGGATGAGGGAGCGGATACGACGCCGGACGCTGCGCTTGGGGACGAGGATACCCTCGGACGTCATCGATGCCATAGTCGCCTTCAATGCCGTGGTGTCGATGTGATGGCATTTCGTCGCTCGCACGGATTGCGAGGTGACTGTGGGTAAGCAGGACGTGCGGGGATTAGTTTGGACCGACTCGTCTGCCTTGAGGCCGCAGTCTCACACATATAGTCCTAAAGGGATTTGTCGGTTCGCGCGATAGCGCCCGCGGAGCCTTTCCGCTAGGTAAAAATAGATTGCGTGGGGGCTGTGAGCTCAGGGGCGTTTCAGGTTGTCGGACTTGGACGCGCGACAGCAGTGAGACTGGCTGGCTGCTACGCATATGCTTCCTAGACTGCATCCTGGAAGTGGGACAGATGAAGTTTGCTGGTACCTGCGTTGAGCTTCATCAACTATGTGGAGGCAGTTCGGAGTCTTATTAAAGACACGTCTTGGCTGTGATGACACGAGACGATTGACACAGACTGTTAGAGTTGCGCCATCGCCTGCTGAACGAAGCGCGAGATCGGCAGCATTAACATTCCCAAATGCTTGCCTGACGCTTCCTGCTGACTTGCTTATACGCACCTGGCCTATACGCATAAGGCTGCGGCGTCCCCAAGCTCAGATCCCTCCAGTCTCATCACCGTACTCACATCGCTCCATTCATAAACATGCCTGTTTCTTCCATCCTCGCTAAACACAAACCATGCACAAGTTCACACTCCACACCATCGCCATCAGCATCTCGTCCTTGACACTACTCGCGCTCTCGACCGCTCTCCTCGCGCTAGAATCACGTGTGCAAGATGCGTTTTCGAATAACGCGCGCCAGTACCCCGGCTCGAATATGGCGGAATTTATTTTTGTTCCACTGAATCCGTCTAACATCGATGCTTGGCCTACGGTGGTGAAATTTGCCGTCGGAGCGTGCAGTCTTCTTGTCTCGCTGTTGGGCCTTGTATGGCTGGGGTTGCATTGGTGGGCGAGCATAGTCCACGTACGATTCCCCTTCCCTAAAGCCATATTCCTGGGTTACGTGAGTGTAAAGGGAGAGTTGCAACTGACCCGCGGATAGATCAGGATGCTGGGCAGCGCCGTCTGCATCGCGACCGTGACCAATACCGCCGCCACCATTGGCTTCACCGTGTACCTTTTCACCAGCGAGGCGCAGGGCCGTCTCCCTAAACTGTTCCGCAAATGGGGCGAGGAAACCTTCACTCGAGAGTTCTACCTCTGTAAAGCAGTACCGAGTATATTTCCTGATACGAATGCAGTGTATGGTTTCCCTGCTTGTGAGAAAGCTGTAAGTATGCTTGACGCGTTGGAGAGATGGTGGGCTAATGGGACCAGCGAGCGGGACGGTATCTGATGCTGGTGATATGTTGCGTATCAGCGATCCTGGCGGGCTTCAGCGTGCTGCAGGCGCACCAGGACGGAGTTTTTGCAGTGTTTGTAAAAGACAGGAGCAGGGGAGGTCCAGATGTAGAGCGGGGACGGCCAAAAGCGACCAAGGTCGATCTCCCACAACCGCCGGAGACGGTGCACATGCCTTCCGAACCGCCGTTGCCAAAGTATGGATCACTCCAGAACGTGTCACCAAGAAAGTCACAATATCGGACGTCTTTGTATGGGTACTACACGAAGTCGTAAGAGAAGCCAAAAGGTCATGTAATGTCGTTATGAATACAGATATGCCATCACAATATGTACAGTCATGATTCGTGAAGGTTTTACTTTGCAGCCGGCTGCACGAGGGTGTTGCCTAGCGTTGTCAGAGGAGTCTTGATCAGCAGGGAAGGAGAGACACACCTCCATCAGGGAAGAGCACCTGCTCGTTGTAGAAAACACCCCCGGGGCCGGCGAGGAATAAGATGGATGCCGCCATATCGGTGTCAGAACCGGGTCGGCCTGCAGGATTCGACATCTCCATCTTCAGGTTCGATTTGTTATCTTCGCCTGAGTCACCAGCCGTCATCTGGAAGAATAAGTACGTCAACATCATAGTTGCAAGTGTAGGATACTCACCTCGCTCGGGAACACTCCTGGGGCAATGCAGTTCACGCGAACCTTGGTCTGCGCGAATGTAGTGGCGAGCATGCGGGTCAAGTGCGTGGCCGCCGCTTTGGACGTAGCGTACGAAAGCTGGCCAGAGCTGCTTCCCTTCATGAAGCCCGATATGGATGTGATATTGACAACACTTGATGTGTAGCCCGGAGTAACCTCCCGGCCCCTTGACAGCAGAGGGAGGAACGCCATAGACATGTAGTAGATAGCTGTCACATTCGTTTTAAGGGTGTCGGCCCAGGAGTCCTCGGGCGTCTTCAGAAAATGACTGGAGATGGCTTGAGCATCGGTCATGTCGGGCTGGCCATTTGACGAGAACCTATGCCGTCAGTTTGTATACTTGCTTTCTCCGTCAGGGGGCGCTTACGAGGTAGCATCGTCACGCGCAATGCCAGCGTTGTTGACAAGCAATTGGATACCTTTCGGCTCCCTCTTCTCCACCTCTTCATACAGGCGCAGGATATCCTCCTTGCTGCTTACATCGGCCACGAGAGGAATGATCTTTCCCGGGCCTGTGTTGTAAAGCTCCTCCGTCTTCTTGAGAACTTCGTTCCTTCGGGAGGTTATATACACTCTAGCTCCATTGGCAACTAAGGCCTGCGTTATCATGAGGCCAATGCCCGTTCCGCCGCCGGTAACGAGAGCCGTGACATGGGATACGTCGAAGAGCTTGGAGCCCTTGAGCTGCTCATTGTCTGCTTTACCGGTGTGACCACTCATGTTGCTGACTTGGATGGGGGAGATTTTGGGAATATTTGTATGAGAGAGAATAGTTATGCGGGCTGTAGAAATGTTCCGTGTGAAGAGGCGTAGCATTTTGTTGATTTATAGAGGAGCTGGCAGGTTGCAGATGTAGGTGATACATACATTTCAACATGATGACGTCGTGTTTTATTGGAGACTAGCGAGAGGGTCCGCCGTGGCTATGAGGTTATGCGCCGATGGGTACGTATTTTCTGTGCGCTATTGTTTCCCATTCCGCGTAACGGAGATCTCACGTTGAGGAGGTGCTTTGAATATCGTGATGCTCTACTGTGGTCGAATGGGTACGTAGTGTCGGAGCAAGGGGATCCTTGAGCCCTATCTTTTCTCTATTATGCGCTCCATAACGCCCTAAAGTATATCCTTCTCCTACTTAGTGTTCGTAAAAAGTACATTCTTTATACATGTTTGGTTTAAAGCCTCGCTGCTAGGATTGCCCCTGCGACACTACTTACCCGTCCTACCACAGTACGTTCTGGCACCTAAGCCCACGACCAGCGGTAAGCGACCAAGGACAAGAACTTGCCCATCTGCGATTGGGCATTTCGAAGATTAGGAACATAGTCTGGCACTGCTCGTGAGCTGCTATGGTGTCAATGTTACGAAAGCATTAGGTTGTGAGCGCCAAGCGCCGAACCATCACCGGGAGTTGCCGAGGTTACCATGGTGCGCGTCCGCGCGATCTCTAGCAACGCTGTAAGCTTTCAGCACTCGACTGCTTTGAAACCCTCGAGATGGCTTGCGACAACTCAGTAATACTCCCCAGCTCGCATATTCGCTGGCGGTCACGCAATCGAGTTGTTTGTCAGCCGTCGATGCAGCGATTGGTGAAAACCCAGCCCTGGCTCTTATTACTAACCTCGGTCATAGGGCGATGATGCCATCGCCTCTTATCCCCGCCCTTTGTATGATCGAGGGAAGCTGCACGAAGTCATCCAAGATTTCTAATCGTATGAATATATATGCACGCGAAACGTCTACCCGATTCACATCTTCTCCATCCAAGTCAACTTACCTCTGACCACATTGATAGCTCAACTTGAACCAGATTACCTCTCCACCAGTGTCCGCCACTGCAACTCACGATACACGCTCGAAAACGAACGAATCCTAATTCTTAGTTTACACATCCGCAATGGCGACCGCCGCGCCGCGACCCACACCTGCACACGAGCTTTCAGGCACTACACCATCGGTACCTACGTCCACGGACGTCAACTTCCAAGGTCTCCCTATCCCTCGCGGCCCGGTCAAAGCCACGCTCTCGTTCTACAAGCCGCCCGAAGACGGCTCAAAGCCGCACAACTACGTCGAGCCGCTTGAGGGTGTACCACAACGCAACTTTGGGGAATCGTTGCATGACGTAACTCTCAATGATCTGCGAGGGCAGGAGCAGAAGTTCTCCTTGAACAACAACGCCTTCGACACCATTCAAAATGTACCTTCAGAAGAATATGAGTTCCAGGACGATGATCAGATCAAGAGGGTTTATTACCCCGAGGTCGAGAAGCTGCTATTAGAGAGCGTGCCTGGCGCAAACAGAATCCTTCTCTTCGACCACACCATTCGACGATCGCATCCGGGGGCGAACAGAGCGCCTGTGACGCGGGTTCACGTCGACCAGACGCCGTTTTCCGCCGCACAGCGCGTCAAGTTCCATCTTCCTGATGAGGCAGAAAAGCTGCTGCAAGGCCGTTACCGCATCATCAACGTGTGGCGACCGTTGAATGGCCCAGTCATGGCGCACCCTCTTGCTGTTGCGGACAGCTCCACGGTCAGAGACGAGGACTTGATCCCAGTAGAGCACAGGTACCCAGACCGCACTGGCGAGACGGCACAAGTGCACTTCAACCCGACACAGAAATGGTATTACTGGTCTGGGATGAAAAACGAGGACCGCTTGTTGCTGAAGTGCTTTGATAGTGATGAGACGGTGGGCTTGTGGGGCCGCGCTCCGCACACTGCTTTTGTTGACCCAAGGACTCCCGAGGGCGCCGTTGGACGCGAGAGCATTGAAGTGAGGGCACTTGTGTTTGGTTAGCACCGTTAACTTGTCTTTAAAGTTTTCTTTCCCATGTCGTTCTTAGCAGGGGGGTTTTAAGGCGTTTCGGTATTCACCAAGCTCGAGTCTATCTTCGCTGGCGCACATGTACATCATGCATATACATTTTCATACATCTTTCCACCTTCTTCTCAACACCATGAACGAGTCGATCTAGCTGATAACGAAGGGCGCCAATCTCTCTCCGAAGGGCGGCATATGCAAGTAAGCGACCCTATTGGAGGAAATCTACCAATCAAGTATCCAGTAGTATGCCCCCTCGAAAGTTCATAAGATACATCATTCTTTCAAATGTTCAACGGCGTCAGTGGTTGCTGTAATCGATACTTCCTCCACCATGCCGCCCAGAAATCACCTGGCCATCGCCATCCACCCCCTCCAGTACGCCGACATACATGCCTGCGCTCGCATCACCGCAGCAGCCTTCTCGACGGATCGCCATACGATCGTCAAACAGCTAGGCGGGAAGCCATTCGACATGTGCGACGTCTCCCGCGATGGGTTCCTCGCCACGCTCCATAAGAAGAACTACATTTACGTCAAAGCTGTCGACTCCGCCGGCAACATTGTCGGGCATGCAGGCTGGGGCTTCAGAGGGGTAGAAGAGACGAAGATCGCGTCCGAGGGCCCCGCAGATAGCCTCGAGGATTGTGAGAAGGATGTGGAGAAAAGGGGTGGAGACGATCTTAGCGAAGGGAGACTGGAAAGCAAGACGCATGGGGAGAAGGCGGAGAATGGAATTGACCGTCTCCACGCCCTTGAGGACGCAGACATGCAGCACGCGATGGCGTCACTAATGCCGCCCAGCACATCGTGCATGTATATCGCCGGCCTCATCGTTTCCCCGGCACATCACTCGAAAGGTGTCGGCAGTGCGCTCATTGAGTTTGGCAATGCGAACGCAGACCGGCTTGGTGTTTTCACTTGGGTGCATTCGTCTGATCAGGCGTGGAGGGCTTATGCGAAGTTCGGATTTGAAGTTGTGAGGGAGCTCCATGTGGATTTGGACGATTATGCGCCGTCGCCACCGAGAAAAGGGTGGGCGGAGAGGTTAAACGGCACAGGGGAGGGCGTGACGGAGGATAGGTGGGGAAAATATACTATTAGGTATATGAAGCGGCTGCCCAAGGCAGCAAGTCGTTGAGTTTCAGCTCGAGGAATGATCGTAACACATTCATATATCTATATTCTTTCCCGAAGCATTCATCCATTAAAACTACAGGATCTATGGCTCAGTGGTAAAGTGTTGTCGTCTCATAACGGCCGACAGGCCTCTCCTTGTGACCTTTCGAAGCAGTGGGTCAGGATAAGCGGCCCCGCCCTAAATGGTATCATTGCAGTGGTTAGAGGCTGTTGGTCTATCACATAAAGGTCCGGAGTTTTGCAATTACTTTCTTATGTACGCTGGTCGTCGACCCAGTACAACGATTGGAACTTGTCATTGCTAATGAAGAAACCGGAGGCACAGTCCAGTCATGTTGAAGTCATATATATGTTTTGCGGCACAGCACCTCAGTCACTCGCGGCGTAGCAGCGCGCTGGCGTCAGCAGTGCTACGCCGCTCTAGATGTACACAAGTTCAAATAGCAAATGCCAAGTCAGTTTCAACGGGAATATATCAGCAGTTTACCTAACTCTAAACTGCATCCACTATCAACTTGCACACCCGCACAACTCTTCGACTCCCGTCTCCCCAGCTTCAGCCTGGCACACCTCTGACCTTTCCATGCGCTCGTGCGTTTAAAGCAGCCTCGCTATCACATAATACTGATTGGCTTCACGGCCCCCATACTATTGCGGGATGGCTATTCTAGATTACGTCGGCACGGCACTCGCTCTTGCTACCGTCCCAGTGCTGGCAACCCTCGTTGTCTTCACCAAGCTTGTAGCATTCATACCAGTACTCATCAAATGGAAGAAGGATGAAGAAACGTCGGCTGTGAAAGGAGTACGGGTGCCGCAAGATGAAGGGAAGGTAGCTGAGTTCAATAGTAAGTCGTAGAGCAAGCACTTTGAGGCCGTACTGAAAATACATCCCAGAACTTCGTCGCCGGGCAGGCCCAGGCGCTTGAAGCAACTCGCAACCGTGTGAGTTGGGCTTGTTGTGGCGAAGATTCAATAGGTTAGACGTATTTGGGGCGGTGGTTGTAGATTTCAGATTTCTGTCGAGACCAGACCGGGAACATACAAACTTTACAGCATGTGTCTCTATGACGCGCTAGTAGACAGCTGCACGAAGAGACAGGTGCGAGAGAGAGTTCCTGCTAGCCATTGTCGCCACGCGTGCCACGATAATCACGATACTCAGAAAGTCCATTTCGTTGAAGAGACTGGTATCATAGCCCGGGACCACCCCTTCCACGCCCCACTACACCGACCTGCAAGAAGTTGGGACAGCCCCTTGGCACCTAGACGTTCCTTCTTGGTTGTGCACGCGTGATGCCGGCGGCACCTGGTCAGCACCTGTGGAGCATGAGTGATCTGAAGCCGGTAGTCCCTGCAGAATGCGCGGAAAGGTCGCAGCCGATGGCTTCAATGAACACCTAGTGCCATGAGTGCTCGCGCATATGAAATAAGGGTTTGTTGTTTCGAAAGCAAGCGGTTTGAGTTTTGCGGTACTTAATGTGGCGGGTGGCCGGCTCCATTGAGCGAGTGTCATGGACGGGGAGATACATGATCTTTCCGTGCGCAAATGTAGAACACGGCCAAATAGTGCGATTGAGCCCTTTTGGGAAGCATTTCGTCGTGATTCGGGTGACGACGCCCTTGGGGTGAGTTGCAGAGGTGCCCGCCGCGCAGGGCCCCGGCCTGCGCGTTATCACGTGATGTGCAGCGCCTACATGCTTACATCCGCCAAATCTCCGCAAATACGGATCGACATGGCGTCGACTGCTGTAGAACGGCTTCAGCATATCTACGCATCATTTCCGATGGGTTATTATGTCTGAAAGAAGACGGGTTGTCCCTCGACTTCTTACCGAGTCCCGTGGTAGACAGGATCCAGGTCCCTACTTGTTTGGGGTACCTCAGCAGGTATTAATCGACGGGGAATCGCAGCTTTGTCGACCAGTTGATTGATCATTTCCAACTATATCGACGGATTTCGACATCCCTAGGATGAGGTGGTGGCTTGTTGGCTCGTGGGTGGTCGTGGCCGTTGTGCTCGCAGCATGGATCTACTGCTTGGGGGACACTGGCATGTGTTGATCGACAGGAGTCGAACTTTGTCGACCCGTTTCTTGATTATTTTTGACTACATCGACGGATTTCGACGTCCTTAGGACGAGGTAGTGGCTTATTAGCAGATTAGTCATAGCCGTTGTAAGGGCTCCTAGTATAACACCCCTACTAATGGCATTAACTATTAGTTAATCGGAGTTGGAAACTTGTTGCAATAGTCGCTAGTTATTTCAGAATATAGCGACGGATTCGGGCAGATTGGTCGTGGCCGTTGTAAGGGCTCCCAGCATGACACCCCTGCCAACGGCATCAACTATTAGTCGACCGGGGTCGAAACTTGTCGTAATGGTCGCTAGCCATATCCGACCATAGCGACGGATTTTGATGTCCTTAGCACAAGCTTTCAGCTCGTTGACAATTTGGTCGTAGCCGCTGTGAGGGTTAGTGTAGACCCAGTGGCGTGAGACACATCAACAAATATCGATCGACAGGACTCGGAAACTTGTCGCGATGGTTGCTAGCCATTTCCGACTTCATCGATATAGTTTTGGGACGCAGAGTAGCCTCTACTGCAGTGTAGCCAATACCCCCAAAGATTTGCTAGAGCCACGCAGACAACTCGCCGCCCACGGCCCGTCCACCTGCTTGCCTATCTCATCGACCACCTATCGATGGACCCTGAAATTTACCAATATACACTTCCCATACACAGGTGTGCCCCGTCAATGTGCCCATCACGATGGAAGATGGAAGTGAGTCGGCTAAGCGCCTCGTGATTGACGTCTTTTCGGCAGTCGAGTTGGGAGAAGGCATTCAGAATACTCTTCAGCAAAGTCCGCGATTCAAAGGGGAAGCATGGAACGGACAAGGCCTGGTCTAGAATCGCGGTGTGTGCGAGCTTTCCCTGCAGGTGTATCTCACACGTCTTCTACACAGCGTTTAGGATCTCACAACCCAGCCTCACTATATACCAAGCCAGGGCCACTGGACGTGTGTGACTATGAACGTCTATCAGCCTACAGCAGCTGAAGTACTCTGGAGATTCCTTCCTATCTCTCAGTACACATCCTACAAGAGAAAGAGACCAGATACTTGGAGTGGAACTATCAAACTTTCTCTATTACTACGTCCTATCCCTTCTCTCTTACTATGCACTTCCTTCGAATGAGAGTATTTTTCTTATCAATTACATTCCTCTCTCACATGATTGCGGGTGTTTGCGCCACAACATGATCGCCATCTATGGTGGCTTCGATTCTCTGTACAACTTCCTCACAAATCCAATCTTACATTGATCAACGTTATTGGTTGTATGACCGTGTGTCTACATGTGGCTTCCATCGCCTGAGAGCCCGCCCGGCGAGCCTCGTCAAAAGCTCAAGTAAGTACACTGTCCCAGGAAGAGCAATGCAGTACCCACGCCTGTGGCCTGGCAGTATACAACACTTGGGATGTGTATTGAGAATTAAGACTTGTTAGTGCGGGTGGATTGTTCTCTTTTCTCACCGTTGTATGCTGGAGCTGCCACTCTCCATATCATACAATGCGAGGTGACAAGGGCATATTCAACCTCGTCCCATATCTTCATACACTGGTATTCACCGTCACCGTCACCAGCAGCCTTGCCAACCTTTGATCACTCCTTCCTCGCAAATCGCGCAATTCTTGGCATGCCGTTGGTGGCACAACAACTTGACCGCGTTCCTGCCCCGCTTGTCGACAACACCACAGTCGTCCCCTTCTTCCCTCGCTCGCACAAACTCGACGTTTCCTTCCTGGCTTTCGATTGGCACCTTCTACCATCTCGCAGCCATGGCTGCCACGCGAGACTTCTTGCTCCAGCTGTATCAGCACGTCGCATTACCCCGCGACGTACCAGGTCCGTAATCCCTGGGGCGATGTCGCTATTTCTTAGGCAGACATAGATGCAAGCCTCGCACACGATTGCCCACCTTTTTGACTTATATTGACTTTATACCTACGCGTATAGGCAAGGAAGACCACAACCTCTGCGAGATTGAAGCTGCGCTACTCGACCGTATCCTCCAAGCCGTCGAAACAATCGTCCCTCTGGTCCCGCGGGAGCACGCCCACTTTGTTGAACTTATCCAGTTGACCCTGACCAGTACAAAGGCAATCAATGTCAGAGGCACGATTGACAAAGATCTCTTGGCAAATGAGATCGATGAGCTGAAAGATAAACGTGCGCTGCTTCTCTATGTCAAACAACAGAACGCAGCTGTATTTGTTTATAAGGATTCTTGGTACGTGTAGTGATGGCTCAGGTATAAACCGTGGAGCTGATCTAGCCAGCAGTACAAATGGTGGACATTTACTTTTCGAAGCCTTCGAGTCTGCAGCGAATTGTGAGGCCGTTCTCGCTTCAGAAAATGCCCTACAATGTGACTTTCCTACGTATGCAGCATCCGTACCTTCGGAGGTCTACCTCACACGGTCATTTCAAGAATGTTTTGCCTCCTTCCTCCAGCGCGCCAGCATTGAACCGCTGAAGAGATTCGCCGCAGTCACCTACAAAGCAGGAGCACTTTTGCCGGAGATACGTGGTACAACGGACCCGTCACTTATCGCCGACTTCCTCATGACGGTGCTGGAGGCGAATGGCATGAGATGCGACGTTCCACTGCTCCAAAAACGCGTCCACGACACCATACGCTTCAAAGAAGCGCTCATACCATGGCGTCGATCCCCATTCTATCTGGCTATTCGCGTGGCCATGCAACGCCACATCTACAAGGTCATGGGTCCAGATCTCGGCCACTTCTACTATAAGCTTATCATGGCTCTTTTCTTGTCTCGCCTTTTAGGCGAATGTTACAAAGTGATTTCCCACGAAGCGGCTTTCCACTTGATGCAGAAGCTGGGGCGGAGGCTCGCCAAGATCGAGCAACATCAATCGAGTATGTCCGGGCGCGACGCACAACTGCGGGCATCATTGTTCGATAATCTGCAAGGTAGCTTCAAGATGTGCCTAGAGAGAACGAGAGGGTTCTTGGAGTACCAATGGAATGCATACCGTGCGAGCACACGAAGGCCAATTCGAAGGTTACCGGGCTTCGCAGATTCGAATGATTTCAAACTGCAATTACCATCAAGCGGGCGAAGACTCTGTCTTATTGCTTTCGGTGCATCCTGGGCCTCTCCACCACAACTTCTGTCGCCTCGTCAACTTCTCGAGCGTTACGAAGCGTCTCGAAGTAATACAAATCCCTTTGCTGTCATCGCAGATCGTTACCTAGAGCTGGCCGGCACGGTCGAGGACTGTGTCATACCCATGCAAGCTGGATATACGGTACCGATTGCATGGGAGACCCATTGCTGTGCTCTGGCTCGCACAATTGAGCGATATGTTTTCAGCACTAAACATGTTCTTGAAGGCTATCCTGAAATGAAGAGTAGGCTTCTCCTTGATGTGATGGAGCTCTGGGTCGATCTGGACCGACACGCCACTGTTGGCTTTCCTCTCTTAAAGTTGTACCATCCAGGTTTCGACCCTGAACTCTTGGACGCCCTGGAATTTCTACAAGCGGATGACTTGAAACGCGTAGAGAATGTACAGACGTACATCAAGTGTCGGCGCAATGGTTGGGCAGGCTCCGGAAGCAAGACAATTTTCGACCCTCCTGCTGAAGACTCGTTTGCCTCAATGTACTACAATGAGTTTGGTGAGTCCACGGGCTTGGAGCAGTTGCGAGAAGAGATACAAGCCAATGCGGAAGAACTACGATCACGTAAGGAGGAGGAGTGGGAGGAGAAGCTGGAGCAATACAAGCAACTCCTGCTAAAGATTGAAGAATCTCCGCCATGCCCTGGCTTCGAGGAAACCATCAAGGATGGCAAGCTGAAGTCGGTTCACAAAGGCGCCTGTCCCAAACACCGGCACGCATTCGAAGCGCGCAACATCCTGATCGAAATCTTCGAGGATCCTTTGCCAAGGGACGAAGCTGCCGCGAAAGCTGCTATCTTCGAATTGCAATGCCCGCTGCCATTTGCTGCTTATCGAGACGCAACTTGGATTCTACTCTCGACTTTCGCGCATGTTCAAGTCGGAGCCCTTGACGAAGTGCCGACCTTACGTGGTTATGATGGACTTTCCCACCATGCTAATTCCGTCGTTTCTCGAGTGACCTTAGGTTCCAGCACTAAATCACATCTCGAATGTCACTACGCAAAAACAGGATTCCCCGTTGAACTACATCAAGTCTGTCGGCCTTGCGGTCTATCCCTCACGTATTATGACACTGACAGCCAATCCTGGACTCAACGGCACGACAAGATGTCTTTCTCCGGACATATTCCTCTAATGCTTCCCAGCAGCTCGCCATATAATTGCGTCGGTGTTAGTAGGGATCGCTGGCCTTCTTCGAACGATATACTTGCTAGTCAAACCAAGTGTCCGGCAGACCTGAACGTTCATGAGTTCATGGCGTGGCAAGAACTACTCAGTGGGACAAATCGTCGATGGCTGTCTTTGTTGCGAGAGTTAGGCGCTACCAATCTGAACTTTTCTACTGAGTCAACTTGGGCCATCGTTACAAAACTAGTCCTTCAAGTGGGTCCTTCGTCACTCGGACATCCTCTGCGAGACATCCATATGGTCTTCGAAGATGATACGTTTTGCGACAAGCTCCTCGAGCAAGTGAGCAATCGTCTGGATGCGATACGACGCAATTGGCGGGAGCCGGTTCAGATGGATCTGCTCATAACTCTGCTTCTCAAGACCATATCGCTTTCGTCGCGTAAGGGCGTTCAAGCAAAGGCTCTAGAGCTTCTAGATCAAGTCCGTGTTGCTACTTGGGACTGGTGTCTTGCGTTACAATCCCCGCCTCCGAACGCCGGACAAGACTTCACGATCTTCGCACTTTGGGCTTCGGTGCTATGTAAGCGAGCTGTGCAGCGATCAGTGTCATCAGATTTCAATTTGGATACTGCGGATTTGGAGTACTTTATCGGTGCTTCTATCATTCTCCAGGAGAGCCTCGTTGGTCGGTTCGACGACTTACCTTACGCCTTGCGCAAGTTATTATTGGACGATCTGCTTTACGCGTTCAAACACCGTAGCGCGTTGGCCAGCCTCGTGACTTCGAATGCTGAAGCCTTGCTTTCGGCTATAAACTATATCTGGCCCTTGCCGCAAGGACCTCTTACCGATAATCCTCGTATCCGGATTGTACCGCAAACCTGGTGGGTGGAAGTCTCTATTCAGGCGCGTCAGCAACAAACTACGCACTTGGTTCATTATCACCTGTTCCGCGGAGACTTCCTCATCGATGGCAAACAATCTGGCAGACTTCCAGCCGTATATCACAAGCCGGTGATCCAGATGCTTTTTGGAACATACGCGCTACGTGTTCTGCCTTCATACATGCTCGGAATGTCGCATTACGTCGCCCATCCGATGCCCTTCAATCATAAGATTCATCTTGGTTTCCGTCAGGGTGAGCTTGTTATTCGTGCTTTCCATGGTCCCGCCACACTGGAACTTATAGATCGATCTATCTTCACCAGCGTCGTCGGAAACAGCACTCAACATGATCTGCCCTTGCCTCTGATAACCGATTGTTTTCATTGGCTCAACATTGATAGCAAGATCTTGGAAATTCGGCAAGGAGACAAATGGAAGTCCAAAGAGAACAATTGGAGAATTGATCTCGTTACCTCCCGAGCAACTAAAAAGCGTTCAACCCTTGTTGACCCCTTCAGTACAGTTTCTCTGAACGTTGCCCACAACTTCCAACTATTTGAGACTGCCGAGCACATTATAGTGATTCAACCGCAGAAAAGGCGACTCTGCATCGAGTTGAGACGCCTGGAACTGAACTTCTTTGTCAATCAGTCCAACCTCTTGCAATGTCGCGAGCTGAGTGCAGAGGTTGTCTATACTGATCTTCAGGACATCGGAGCATGGTATGGGTGTTTCAGCAAAATTGTGCTTCGCTCTATGAAGAACGAACGCCATCGACTAGTACTTATCCCAGAAGGTCGACTTCAATTCGGTAAACATCAAGGACATGTTCGGATCCGTGTTATTTCGGAAGGCTCATATCTGAGATTTGACGTCGACGATGTGCTTGGACGGATACAATGTCCCGCAGAGCATCGATTGCTCTATACGAAGGCGATGTGGCACGCGTATACTTCCCATATATTGCCAGATCCTTTGACTGGTCGCACTGGGTTAGATGAGGCCTTGTACCTGCTTCAGACCGGCCTATACAAACCATGGACACCTATACGCGACCCAATGGTACCTACAATACTGGCGAACATTGCAAATCTATCTCCAAATCGAGTGTACTATCCGAAGGATTTGAGATGTATGGAGGTTGTAGACTGGAATCCGCACCTTACTACCACCGTCCAGGACGATCGGTATCGCGCGCTTGTGGAAGATATATACACTCGAGCTTCCCAGCTTCAATTGTTTACGATCGATCCCACTGGGTGTATATCCCACAAAGCTTCTTCCAGTGATCCGCACTTGGTATCCCGCTCGGTTTCGACAATCAGTGGTATTCTACCACCATCCGATATGGTCTACACCTCGAGAGAATTTTCTACTGAAAGGGTCGCACGAGACAATGCAGCGCTTATCACAAAGTGGTTGAACAAATGGTCCATCTCAAATGCGAGCACGGGGCAGCTGGCGCAGATTCTGCAGAAATATGCCGTCATCGGAGGTGTAAATGAGCCTTTCGATCGCATTTCGCTGTGCGATTTGATTTCCGTGGACGTAGTTGAAAATTGGTGTGCTCTTTTGCAAACAGCCATGCAAGCTGGCCCCAATGATCGATACCGTTTGATGTTTCTCTTTGCACCGATGGCATTATCTCCGCACGCACCAATCGAGCTGCTTCAAGTTTTGGTATCTTATGCCATTCTCCCTGCCCTCAAGGACATCGCAATCCCACTCTGGCCTTCGTATGTTCGCTTCAAGCCTGACGAAACCCCTGCTTCGAAAGATCTTGCCGAGTCGATGAAGGAAGCACATCAGCCTCATGAAACGGTGCCGAGGAAACAAGGCGAGCTACCTGGACAGATGGCTTTGGCACGAATCCATCACGAAGAGGCCTGTCAACACAATTGCTTGCAACTTGCAAAGTCAATCCTCCTCCAGTGGCCACAAGTTGGCATCGATGTGAAGAAAGTAATCACCATTGATGCCAAATTTCTCAACAACAAGGCTGCTCTGGACCTCGCATTAAATGACTGGAGGCGATTGGCGCAGAACTTTCAATTCACGAGGTATCTCGAACAAGTTCAGCATGTGCTCGATGAGCACTCGACTTCGATTGATTCGTCGACGAACGATAACATTCTTGAAGATGGGTTTGCCCTCAAGGAGCCCCATAGATATGCCTTACATCGGATCAAGGCTGTTCCGACACTTCAGGAATTGTTGCTGAGTGAGAATTTGACCCGAACCGCTTCCCGTCAAGCGATATCTGGTTCGAAAGCGAGCACCAACGCCATTACTATTGGTCCATCAACACAGCTGCCAAATGGTCATTCCTCAATGCTGCATAACAAGAGGACGCATTCAGAAGGCCAAGGAGCTCGCACACTATCTAGCCCATTGCCGCATTTGAAAGAGTTGTGGAAGATTGTGGAAGGGCTTCAGCGCGGAACGTCCGGCCAGCCTGCTTCTTCCGTCCAGCGTGAGTATGGACGTGAACTCATAGATAGTATTGAAGCCCTAGGAAAGCATAATTCGCAGACTCCCCTTGATCTGTATCCGTTCAATAGTATACTATTGAAACAGCAGATCCAAGAGAAGAAACAGTCATGTGATGAAGCTCTCCGCACGATAAGCCAGGCGCTTGAAGCACAGGATAAGCGCGCGATATGGCTCAGAGCATCTGGTCAATGGCCAAAGATGAACAAGATAGCACTTCTTTCAGAGCTTCGGTCGACATCTGAATCCGCGTTTGGCCCAGGGGTCAAAGAGGCCATCGTCGACTTAGGCCTTCGGATAACATATTGGCAACGTTTGCTGAGGATTGAGGATGCATTTCTCAGGCATAAAAAGCAACAATTGCAAGAAGAACTCGCTAACGAAGGGCATATCAACTGGAATCCTCTATTGCGCTCAGATTGGCTGTTGTTGGAGATTGACGGTAACATCATGCTTCGTGTGGAGCAGGTCGAGGTGGCCAATGCCACAATAGCACCTGCAACCGGTTGCAACTCGGTGGTTCAACTCCTCATGGGCAAAGGCAAGACATCATGTATCCTACGTAAGTCACCGTTCTCCCAGATCATGTCAATTCGTTTTTACTAACATCAACAGCTATGGTCGCAGCTATCCTTGCCAACGGGCACCATTTGCTGCGAATTATGGTGCCACGAGCTCTACTTCTGCAATCTGCTCAGGTCATGCACATCAAGCTTGGAGGCTTATTAGACCGCCAGATCATGCATGTTCCATTTTCGCGAAGGACGAAAGCAGACAATCCTCTCCTGGAAATTTTTGGTCAATTACACTCCATCATCAAGAAATCCAGTGGTGTCATGCTGTCCTTGCCCGAGAATATCCTCTCTTTCAAATTGGGAGGACTACAGCGACTTTGCGAGGAGAATCTAGAGCAGGCCAACATCATGGTCAAGATGCAGCAGTGGCTGGATCGCAATGCTCGAGACGTGCTCGATGAATGCGATGTCTCATTAGCGATTCGAACTCAGCTGATTTACCCATCCGGATTTCAAATGGCAGTAGACGGCCATCCTCTGAGATGGCAAACTGTCCAAGCTGTACTACGACTTGTACTGTTGTTCGTCCCTGAGCTGGTCCATCGCTTTCCGCACAGCATCGAAGTTGTGAAAAGGCCATCTGGGGGCTTCCCGTTGATCTATCTCCTGCGACATGACGTTGAGGACTACCTCGTTTGCCTTATCGTCGAAGCCATCTGTAAGGGCCAGATCGCAGCGTTACCATGCGCAGAGATCCCATTATCTGCGCAGGACGACATACGGGCTTTCATTTCCAGCCCGATGGTTGCTTCCGACTTAGTGACCAAGGTCAACGGCCTGTTCAAAGAAAAACAACATCTGATGAAAATGCTTTGTCTTCTACGCGGGCTATTCGTTCACCGGATTCTATTGTCGACACTGAAGAAACGCTGGAACGTGCAATATGGCCTTCACCCCACGCGCGACCCTATCGCGGTGCCATACCATGTAAGTTCACATTCCATACACTTGGCCTCTTTGCGACTTTCGGGTGGTGTTACAGGTCCTCTCGATATTTCATGAACGATACTGACACCGAGCTAGGCGAAAGGCGTACCCTCACCAACTTCTGAATGGGGGCATCCCGATGTTGCGATCATCTTAACATGCCTCTCATTCTACTACCAAGGGTTGAGCTTGGCACAGTTCAAGCAGGCTTTCGAGCAATTGCTGAAATCGGATGAACCCAGCGTTGAATATGAGAAATGGGCAACCCGGAATTTACCAGAATGTTTGCGCGACTACACTGCCATCAACGTTGACGATAACATGCAGTTGCGCGATCTGCATCAATATGTCCGGTATGTCGATAATGCTGAATTTTATAGCCTGCATATACTCACATCGTCAACAGTTTTAATGTTTATCTGCTAGACTTCTACCTCAACAACTTCGTTTTCCCAAGGCATGCTAAGCAGTTTGACACCAAACTTCAAGCCTCTGGATGGGATCTCGTACTGTTCGACCCAAATTCGTCCTCGAATTGCAGAACCACTGGATTTTCTGGCACAAATGATTCACGACACCAGCTGCCCATGATGATCAAACAAAACGACCTGCCTAATCTTGCTCACACTAATGCGGAGGTTCTCTCATATATCCTGGAAAAGCGAAATCGCGGATACGTTCGCATGTTGGACGAGCTTGGCAGGCGCTGGAGCGAAGAGAATCTTTTGTCCGAGCTTTATAAGCCAAGCAGGTCGAACTCAAGGGAAAGAATCAGGATCTTAATTGACGCAGGTGCTCAAATCCTAGAGCACGACAACCTCAGCTTGGTCAGGGCTTGGCTCAAGATTGACTGGGAAGCGACTGCAGCGGTCTATTTTGATGATGATCACCGGCCATGGGTCCTTTACTCCAAAGGGAAGCGCATGCCATTGCTCGCGAGTCCATTCGCAGAGAACTTGGAAGACTGTTTGGTCTACTTGGATGAGAGTCATTGTCGGGGAACGGATCTCAAACTTCCGCCCAGTGCGAGAGCCGCATTGACACTAGGACCTCATGTTTCAAAGGATTCTGTTGCTCAGGCTGCGATGCGCCTTCGTCTGCTCGGTATGTTCGTGCAAGAGCGGCATCAATCCAACTCTTTGACTGATTATCTTGCGCAGGTCAAACTCAAGCTATTACATTCTTCTCGCCACCCGAGGTTCACCAGAGTATTGTTGATCTCAGAAACAGAGGCAACTCTGACTACGTGGACTCTTCCGATGTCGTTGCTTGGCTCCTAAAGCAGTCTTGTAACGGTATCGAGCAACTGGAGCCACTGTACTACAATCAAGGAAACACGTACATACAGCACGAACACGCGAAGATTAGGAACTCAGGGTATCTGAACAACATACATCAGCGGTCGGAGTACTTATCCGTTATCCGTACAAAGGAGTCACAGACTCTCAAGCAGATGTATGAACCGAAAATCAGGAATCGAGGTAGGTGGCTTCAGAACTATCGAAATAATGTCACATAACTAACCGTTATGGATTCATAGGTGAAGTTCGGATGCAGTCGTACAGGGGAGCACTTGGAACTTTCATTGCCGAACTTGAACAACGCAAGAACAATTTTCAGGATAGCGGAATTGCTACACACTCATCGGCACTTGAGGAGGTCGAACAAGAACGAGAAGTTGAGCACGAAGTAGAGAATATCCGAGAGCCGGAAAAGCCGTTCCACTTTACTGCGCTGCGTATTCCCCGCCTACACGAAGATATCAAGGAGTTTGCCAAATCCGGAAGAATCGTCGCAGGTAGCGAAGCCTACCAGCCAATGTTGTCTGCCTTGCAGTGCACTGCATCTGGCAGGCGACATGGAGCCTTTGCGCAGAACAAATCCCCAGGTTTGTATGTCTCTAAGCAGTTCAGCCGAACGGTCAAAGTGATGGAGCCGAATGACAATTTCATACGGCCCTGCCAGTGGATCCTTTGGAGTAGTGCATCGGACAAGGCATTGGTCATCAGTCCTGAAGAGGCCGATGCACTCCTTCCAGCTCTCCGTCAGCGCCGACAGCCCGCAGGTGCAAGCAGAACTCATCTCATTGTATACTCAGCGCCCGTCACTCGACGAATGCTCCACTTCAATGACCTCAGTTATCATGCTACTCCGCCGCTACTTCCGAATACAAAAGTTCCATTGTGGTTGAAGGTTGAGCTCGGCATATTTGCAGGGCGTCTCTACTTCGAATGGCACGAATACAAGGAACTCCTTTCCTACCTTGGCGTGCAGACGATCATAGGAGGGGACGACTATTTAGGCAATCCCTCGCAAGACACATTCGTGCAGAAGCCACTGACGTTTCG
Organism: Karstenula rhodostoma CBS 690.94; assembly: GCA_010093485.1. NCBI lineage: Eukaryota > Fungi > Ascomycota > Dothideomycetes > Pleosporales > Didymosphaeriaceae > Karstenula > Karstenula rhodostoma. The sequence continues at coordinate 784,615 of MU001509.1, read as the reverse complement.
TAAGTCTTGCATCAGACCGTGGCCAGTGGCAGGCGCTAACATTTGCACACAGTTCACGGTTGGCTTGCCGCGCTTCGCAAAGGTCAGGACTTTGAGCATACGCCGATGGGCTTCATCACGACTGGCAAACCCTTGTCAGCTGATCATCCGTTCTTTCTGACAACCGCGGCGGAGGAGCTTCACAGGGAAGCGAATGCTCGAGTACTTCTAGGCGGAGCTACTATGCACCCAGGCAAAGCGGGCCCGGATGAAGATGAAGATGACGACGACGATGATGACGATGAGTTCCACGATGGAGAAGACCAAGTTGATGAGGGAGAAGACAACCATGCTCGCTTTGAAGAAGGCAACAGTACCTTTTTCGATGCTGTAGAGCAATTTGAGGTTGAAGAAGGAGAGAGTGAGGGAGATAGCAGTGGCATGAATACCGAGTAGCTGGGCAACAGCGGAGAGTGCGGGAACGAGCAGTCGGTGCATGGTTTTCTCGGAAAGATGCCCCAAGTCTGTGCTTTCAGGCATGGCTCGGACCCGATAGGGCTACACTCCGAAATATGATCATGTGACAATCGTCACCTCGGCCACCACACCCACTCATAGTAAGTGTGACCATGTTAAACACCCTACGCTTCTACAATTATGAGCCTTCGCGAGAAGATGCCATCGCGGTCGCTATTCACGTGTAATTAACGCACTCTTGTCCATGTATGCTTCTGAAGTATGCCACTGGATGAACAAACGTACGAAGCGGAGACGGAGAACGACGGCGAGAACGGGAGGCCGTCGAAGCGGTAACAGCATGATCATGTGTATTCGCAGTGTCTCTATACGCCTGCGCTATACAAGGCATCGGGGAACGACTCTGCTGGCCGTCTCCATTGCGCCTCAAGTCAGCTTCTGCGTAGCCGCACTTTGTTTCCATGATTGAGCCGTTTCTTTTTGATGTTCAACATGCCACATCGCTCCGTCACTGCGGGGTCGCGACGATGTGGGCTGGGTGGTGCCTTCCGTCTGAACACGTCCGTGACGCGGCGGGCCGTACCTTCCCCCGGTGGCTCGCGGGTGACCAAAAGCTCCACCGGTGTGCAAAACCTTTCCTCTTCACCCTCAATGCTCTATACCATCAGGTATAGACTACGGTTGCTTCGCAGCCAACAGCATCTCATGGTGAAAAATCCCAAGCGGTACCCGCAATGCCCTTTCGTTAGGTGTCTTGCTTCGGTCTTCCCAGGCCAACCCACCGGCTTTTCTACCTGCGTTTCAACACGCGTAGTTAGCCAACCCTCTGAGCGAGCTCGTTGAGCTTTGCTTTAGTTTCCTTTTCAAGGAAACAAAACCTCTTTTCTTTCTTCGCGGCTTGCTGCCTGAACGACTTCGGTCGACTAGCTTGTAAGATGGTCCAGACTGATTTTCGCATAGGCAAGAAGCTTGGAAAGTGGCAGCGTGAAGTTGCCAACGGTAAGCGGGCGCCCTCCAACAGTGAGGAGGTACAATGGCTCAGAGACTTTTGTCGAGCCATGGGTACCGCTCGGAAGCCGGGTGATCCATCTACAGACGACCGGAGACTAGAGAGTTATCGTCCTCGACGGGATGATTCGCGCCTTGGAGGACGAGCTCAAAACTCACGGCGAGATGAGCGTTCTACGGAGGACAGGAGTCGCGGCGCTGACAGATCTAGACGCAAACCGGCAGACAGATCCCGTTCACCACTGCGCCGAGAGTCCCTACGATATCGGTCACGAGAGAGACGTCGTTCTCCTTCTGCGATCTATCGAGGGCTTGACAGACGTGACAGATCTCCTCTGAACAGCTATCGACCGAGAGGAGGCCGACGTTCCCCCAGCAGTTATCGATCCAGGGAGAGGCGTCGGTCCCCCCTCAACAGCTATCGACCGGAAGCTCCCCGTGGACGTCCCTCTTACGATTCCATGCACGAGCACAAGACAGACAGTCCGCTACGTTCACGGCGAGATGAACGGGGTACCACTATGGCTCAGCCTTCACACTCCAAAGGTGCTTCGTTTCAAGCACCTCAAGATCCGAACCAAGCCGTGGGCACGAAGCGAAAGCATACAACCACCTCTTCTCGACAGATAGAACCACAGAAGCGAGCTTCGACTAGCGGAGCTACGAATGAGGAGCCACAATCAATCATGAGTTTAGCCGCAGTGACTGTTGGCACACACACACCACATGGTTCCACTGATGCCGAAGTAATGTCGTCTCAAGTTCACCCGCAGGTTACGAGCGAGACACAGCCATCGTCAATTCCGCCTCGGCCGGAGATTTTGTCGATCGACTCGCAAGTACACGTCAAAGCTAACTCACTACAGTACAAGTCGATAGACAACAAGCAGTTCTCTGTGCCACCGCTGCCACCTGCTGACGACGCTTCATCTTGAACAGGAAACCTCCATCAAGCAGTCGGTTAGGAAAACATGGACACGGACAATGACGACGATGACGACGACGCTGCTGTACTTGACGACATAGAAACGGATGCCGAGGCCGAAGCGGAAATGTGGGGATTCGCTGTTGGTAGCCAGACTCTGGGTGCCAGGGGAAGAGCATATTAGATTGTAGCGTCAATCGTGATAAGCGAGAGACTGCAGCACATCCCTCCTTAATTTATATATTATATCTATAACTTATCTCTCTCTATTAGCCCTTAGATTTATCCTGTTCTATAGTAGTTAAGCAGTATTAGGATAGTTAAGGCGATAATAATCCTAAAGCTACAGTTATATATAACTTACCCTACTAATTACCCTAATACTCCCTCCTCCTTGCGGGTGCCTATGGGCACCTACGGGCGCCTCCCTATTGTCTTCCACGACTCCGGGATCCCCAAATGATGGCTCCGAGTTCGCTGATCACAATGCTGAGTCAAGTCGCAAATGGGATCCTTTCCGATTTGTCTTCAAAGGCAAAGACACATCGGTAGGCTGGGTCATTATCATTATACGATGGTCCGGCTCACCCTCTTTTGCATATAGACGAATCCAGTATACGCGGTCAGAGGTTCTGGAAATTATGAAACAATACGCAATGTCTCGATGGCTCCAGTACCAGACCGCTCATCCTGGCGACAAGCGCGGCGCCATCGTACATGCGGGCTCGGCAATACAAACACGTTACATGCCAAACTTGCGAGACATTCCGCTCGAGCAACGGGACGATGATGCCCCAGACCAAGATGATGCGACCAACGCACGGGCAACCATCGTACGACTGCTTGCGCGCTGTCCAATCGATGGGTGCGGGGATCCCTGCCTCTCACATGAGATCCGTGGCGATTCTTTTAAACGTTGCGAATACGGTTTCCGAAAACTCGCTGGTCACGTCACTCGACATCTCGATGTTAAGGCGATCCAGGTGAAAAGAAGTTGGCGTTGCCCTGAAGGTGGCTGCACGACGAAATTCAAAAAGAAACCTCGCCAGATCGATTTCGAGAAACATTACACAGGCAAGCACCTGTCTGAGAAGCTTCGGCAGATGGACCTGACATTGCGAATCACCCATGAGAACTGTGTGGCATGTGGCGATGTGGATCAAGTAACATGGACGCCGAACGATTTCGGGAAGTTCGCCCAGCATCTTAAGGGTGACATGGCGCGAGGGTATCCGTGTCAATACTGTTCTGCTGGTGGGGGAGCCTCGACCATGTATCCACAAGCTTCCATTCGAGACTTGCATGTCACATGGGACCATACCGAAGACGCTGCACCCGAAGGCTTCTTCAGGTGTACTCACCTGCTTTACCCATCTCGGACTTGGGCTGAAATGGGGGCAATTGAACAAAATAAAGCAATCGGAGGATCGAAAATATGCGCGTGGTCTGTCTGTAAAACTGCGGCTTTTACGAATGCGAACGCAATTCGAACACATTATGATGCAGTGCATTCCGACGACACCTGGCCCGGGATTCTACGCTGTGGACTGCTTTTCGACAGTGAAGAAGCCGTAGCTGTTCGTGTAAGGGAGGATCATGCGCATGAGGATCCCGCAACAAAACACGATAAAGCAATGCTGAGAAACGCAACCCGCTTCACCGCCGCCATTACAGAGGACATGAAGATTGCCGGCAGTGCGGGTGTCACTCTGGTATCGACCGGCCCCGATGGGCTCACTTGCAACCCGCATCGAATGCGCGCATGGACAGAGGCAATCGGTATTCCTTACCAACTCATAATTCTGCAAGAAAACACGGTCCAACTGGCCACACAATTCCTTTCACAGACGGACAAGGATGAATGTTGGGGTTATTACAACTCCCAGACGCTCGTCGAGAGCATCGACAACCCCGACAATACTCCTGCCGAGTACCAAGACCTACTCAGGGAGGGGAACTTGCGTCAGCTTTGCAAGGACATAAGCAAAATAAGCAAACCACGTAACCTTATGAGCAAGATAGTCTGCGCCGTTCGAGAACGACGACGTCCAAATTAGGCCCTCGGCCGTTCTGTCGCTCCTTGTCCACACTCGCATGATCCTCTTTTGTCCACCGGCTAGCTGGTAAATCCCCATAAACAACACCCCGCATTCCTCCAAGCAACAGCTGTGCATTTTCTGCGTGCTGCGCAGATGTGCGCAGGCGTTTCGCAGAAGCTTTGCCTTTGCTAACGCGTATCCCAGGTGGCCAAAGACACCACCTACGCATAATTGCGCGTAGTGCCCTGCTCTGCTATCTGCGTTTCAATACGCGTATCGACGAGCAGGTTACACAGCAGAACGCGGTTGACAAGCTGAAGAACAAGGACGCTGCTCGAAAGACCTAAGAGGACCCAGGAGGACCTAAGAAGACGCTGCTCGAAAGACCGAAAAGCACCCAGGAGTACTCAGGAGGACTTGAGCTGTTTGAATCTTTTTAGCGTTCCGGCACCCCACAGAGTTCCTGTATTGCGTTTTGCGGCGGCTTGCAGACGCTCACGAAGAGTCAACAAGTGAACCCTGGAGGACTTTCTTGATCTCCATATGGAATATAGGCCTCCTGGAGATGAGCTTCCTGCGCCTGCTGCGCCTGCTGTGTCCAAGAAAGGTAATGCTGCGCCTAAGAAGGGCAAGCCCACGAGGTAAGAGTTGAGATCCAACTAACATCAACACAGTGAAGAGTATTAGTTCTCCCTCGGCAACCCAAGGCCGACTGCTGCTTGACTTAAAACCATGGACATGAAGTCGGGGTGGGTGGGAGGAACAAAATATTTCGGCCAGCTTGGTGTATACCAAGCTGGACACAAGGGAACGGTCGAGAGGGGTCAGTGATCAAAACACTGAGGCGTGCAATATTTTGCGCGTCGGGGCTCGACCACAAAAGCAAAATCTGCTTGCTGGAACAGTGATATTTTCTGTACCGCGACACTTGCACTCAGCCAACTCTTTGACCGGTTTGCTTGACAATGCCAACATCGCCACGAAGTTTTACACCTGCGAGCAAGCGACAACGAGCAACAAGAAGCTATACCGGCTCAATCTTGCGCTAGCATTCTGTCACTGTTGCTACCCCATATTTATCGCTACCGGCACAACGTTCATAAGCGCTGCGCCACTCCTCGTCGAGTTACAACCACCATATCAACAACGCCACAGTGCGAGCATCTTTACGCTTGGTTTGTCGATCCTTGGGATTCAAATGCGCAATACGGCCAGACATGCACACCGTTGTAACAAGTCACTACCACCGAAAAATGCCGGAGCTTGGCTCCAGCCCATACATGACAGTGACATGTGGGGATCCCGGAGTCGTGGAAGACAATAGGGAGGCGCCCTGCCCGTAGGCGCCCGCGAGGAGGAGGGAGTGTTGGGGTGATCGGTGGGGTGAGTCACGTGTGACCGTGGCTCTGGGATTATCGTCGCCTCAACCATCCCAACACTGCTACTCAACCACCAACATGACAGTGAAAAGGTAACATATCGCCACTCACGACTACTCGCCAACTAACTGATCTGCCTAAGTTAGTGTCATGAAGTCATATCACGCTACCTTGAACCGTTTTTGGAAAACCCATGTTTCCAGAGAATACCATGGCTCAACGTGAACGCTGCCCGAGCTTAGACGCTGCTCAGCCTCACCAATGCGCAACGCACGCTCAAATACCGTTAACATCGGTCCCGCATATTGATGCGCCACTCTATGCCTTCATCTCATAACATTATACGCACCTGGGGTGCCAATCAACGCGCCCGTAACGCTCAGCTCAGTCAATCCCAACTCCATCCCAATCTCTTCGACGACCTCTGATGAGTCTGCGACGTACGGAGTTTCCGAGATCGGCCGTACAACTGCACGATAATGTGTGCAACTCAACTCATGGTCCCCTGCCGCTTGTTCTATTACCGAAAGAGTAGCTGTACCAGGGCAAGGCACCGAAACTTCGGCTCCGAAGAGGCGCTAGACCACAAAACTGCTCACTACAAAGACGAGCCAAGGTACTTCATCACCTCAGCATGCAAGCAGTGCATCGAGCGCCATCTTTTGGAACCCCTTCCTGACATCATCTTCTCTCGTGTCGCCAATACACACGTACCGACAATTCTTTGGGTGGCCACCGAGTCGGAACCTCAGAAAGTCCAGTCGTTGCGCGAGGCACAGCTCAATTAGCCAATCACACAACCGTCAAACACGCCCCTGGAAGCCATATTTCAGTCCGAGTCCCGTTCTCTGCCAGCAGCGACTACCGCAGCACGCATACAGCAAACCCGTCACAGCTATCACATGCCACCATGCCTCAAGTAGACTCCACTCAGGCGGGTGTCAGCGACGCCCTTTCAAACACTGGACAGAAAAGCTGCAGTTGGCACATCCGGCATATCATGTGGGGATCCCGGGGTCATGGAAGACAATATGGAGGCGCCCGCGAGGAGGGAGTGTTGGGGTGATCGGTGGGGTGAGTCACGTGTAACCGTGGCTCTGGGAATACCCGGCACATCAATTACACGAAAAGCAATCAAACGTTCCATTTGTAAGACTCACATGTAATTCTAACCCGAGACGGATTTTGATTAAAGATTGCTCACCTATGGTGTATGCGGAAAGGTACGGAGAAAGAATCTTGGATAGACGACAAACATCATCAATTGGAGTCTGGAGCATGCCATACCATCATTGACCCATGTCCGAACAGCCTGAACTCCTATATAATTTGGAACTGATCTTACAGCATGTCCTCGGCTTTCGAGCACACCACCTATTCTGTGAACGTTTCTGTTCGCCAACAGCTCGCTCCTGCACTATCCGTGGGTAAGCAAATCAAGGAGCGTTGAGATATATAGACGGACCAAGCCGCGACTTCGGCTTGTCGCTCTCATTGGCGGTTAAAGATTGAAACTCAGATTTCGCGGCAAAACTCCGAGACTCCAAGACACCGCGCATATGGACAAGGACAACTATACTTACAATGACAACGCCGAACTTGGCGACGGTGACGGCAGCTTCGGTCTGAGTCAAGACCATCAGGCGTGACTGTCCCAAATCTGATTGGGCTGTGCCTGCTACAACGGCGGCTGCGGCGGCCGTGACTGTGCTGATTAGATACATCGCAAACTGTAACAAGAGCGGACACTGTGCCTAGCGCCCACCAACCGGCCCAATGTGCAATGCAACAACTGCAAGAAGTACGGGCATCGTTTTTGGAATATACGAGCAATTGAACATTGATGCTAATGTAGAACACTTGGCCTTTGCGGAAAATATGTGGCTACATAGACATACAGGTAATGTCCGGTGGTAACTAGCACCCATTCCCCCTCCACCCAAAATATCGATGTCCGAGCAAATGTAACTACTGAACGCCACCAGGGCCCAGCCGTGCCTCCGCCTCCATCTCCAGCAACGAAAAGCTCGATACCAATTCTTGCGTGACTTGACAAGTAACTCGAGCAGCGCCTCGGTCTCACCCCAAACAATACGCGCCCGCGTTCCCTCCTTCGCCCAAGCGCTTTCGGTCTCAGATAAGTTCAGTTCATCAGCCTTGACCGAGGTTGAAAAGCACAAGATACCATACCGAACATGGCCTCGTTCGGCAAAGCCTAGGCGCAGAAAGCCGCTAGAAACCACCGGTGACACGACATAGGACCTCCAGGATGTGGCCATGCAAGATGACGATACGTCGGATGACGAGGATGAACGTCCATCACAACATCGGCATCGAAAGCGAGGTGCAGTGCAGCGACTGCAAGGAGTACGGCCAAGGAGCACGACATCAAATTCCCAGGATATAGACGCCACACAACGATCGAAACACGCCAGCACCGACACAGTCCACGATCTGCTCTCCGCAGGCATCATAACTTCGAGGGAAAAATCACTCGGTACATGGTTTTCCGATGCGCCACATGTGTGCCTCCAGGCACAAGCACAGCTTTCCTCACAAACAGACAGTAGTAAGGTGCACCTAAAGGTTTAATTTCGATATATCTAAGTTAAGAACCCTCTGTATAAGACAAAGCCCTACGAAAACATGCAAGAGGCCTTGATTCTCCACTTTTTGTCCTTGACGACTAGCTAATCAAACAGGCATAGGCATGCTCCCCGCACTTCACAGCCGCACCCCACCCCACCCCACCCATCGAAACACCGCTACCATGAAACTCACCCACCATCTCCAAATCCCCGTATCGCTCCAAGCCCAGCCTCGCGCAATGTAGCGCTTACCGCCCGTTCCTAGCCTCCCCTCAATCTCGGCACCCCCGAGCCGCTGCCGCGCTCACCTCCGTCTGACACCCACCAGCCCATCTCACCCGCGAACGACGTCGGGAGCTCCGATGCCTATCTCGCGTTTCGCGAGGGAGATGCCGCTGGAGTGCGCTGCGATGGGCTGGCTAGCTAGCTCGCGGGGGGAGTGGAGAGGTTGTTCGAGTCAGTCAGTCAGGGCTGAGACGCGATGCGGTAGCAGCGGTAGGTAGATATGGGGAGAGCGGGATGGGATGGGGTTGAGCACGGCCTGGATGCGGTATGGGAGGGCCGGGAGCCGGGGGAACGACGCGCCGGTTCGCCGCGTAGGATGGAGTTCGCGGGGAGGGAAGTTGTGTCCAAATAGACTCTGCACACGCACAGCACATCATTGCATTACTGTAATATCTTCTCCAACTGTACAGCCACCTGTATTTTCAGCCCACGCGCGGGGGGGGCAGTGCGTCTATGTATAGGTATTCACATCGTGGGGGGCGGAGCACAACGGCTCGACACCAGAAACCAGAACCATCGCTGTGCCATGCAACAACCAAGCAAAAGCGTCACAACAAGAACCGACGTAGCCACACCATGGTGATACAGAGTGCATGTTCGAATATAAATAAAAAAACAGAGAGGACCTCGCCGAGAATGCAGAGGCCTCGCAAGATAGATTGGGGATAGAAAGCGTAACGCAACGTAACGGGCAGCCGTAGAAGAAATGCAACGCAGCACAACGCAGCACAAATGCAGTAGTAATGGTAGTAGTACAGGGTAGTGGGGAAAAAAGCAAGCGAAAGCGAAAACAAACGCGAAAACAAACGCGAAAGCGAACGCGAAAGCGAAGAGCAAGAACAGGGTATCCGTAAAATCCATCATCCGTCGTTTCCGTCATGCCATATCATGCCGTATATGCCGTTTTGAGACCCACGCTATGCCGATGCACTATCCAACAGTAGCGGTAAAGCGAAAGTGAGAAAGAAAAGCGCGAAAAAGGATGCGAAGCGCAGAGAAGCGAAAGGCGCGAAAAAAGAAAAGCGTGCCAAGATGCAACGCTGAAAAGAAAGGTCGACTTGGTGCGACTGTCGTGGGGAAGGGAGCCTAAAAGCCCCAGACATCCCACCCCCGAATCAAGATCTTCTCCAAGGCGCAGATGACACCGTCGAGCAGTTGGCCGAAACCGTCGCCGCCAAAGCCGTCGCCATTGCGGCTACCGACGTTGAGGGTTGATGACACGCTGTCCCTGCCCTCTGTAGCTCCACCCCTGAGCCGCATCTTCACCCAGCGCAGCATGGCGGCACAGCCATGTTTCCACTCTGCTACGTCGCGCGGCCACTGATGCACTACGCCCAGGAAGTCGAGCTCTACTAGTGCAGTACTGAGGAAGTTGATGGAGAGCATGGTGAGTTCAGAGTAGTGCATGCTTGGTGCGGATGTCGAGGGAGGGACCGGAGAGGTTGCTGGGTGAGAAGTCAAGCCCAATCCCACAGCATGGGGCGTACCAGTGGTGTTCATCGAATAGTGAGTTGGCGTGGAAGGGTAGCTGGTCGGCAGAGGGGAGTGGCTTTGGAAGCGATGAGGCTGAACTGACTGCGGCGCATTGATGCGGGTGTTTGCCGCAACGGTAGCAGCCCAGATGGTGAGCGCTGCAAAGTAGAGACCCAGGTCTGCACCCAATTCGAGTCGGAGGGTTTGCGTCTGTGCCGTCATGGCATGTTGGACAATCTCAATAGCGAGCTTGAGAGCATCCTTGGCAGACTGTCCCTGAAGGTCAGCTCCGTCGGTCCATAGTCCACTGATCCACGATCGGAGAGTTGTCCTGTAGCCTGCGGATATCTGCGGCAACGACGTTTTCTCTGACAGGATCCAGGTTTCGCCAGAAATTGCAAGCAAGGCGCGGATGGGAACGACCTGCAGGAGTTTCGCTGTGAGGAGTTGATGTTTGGTGACCGCGGAGTTATCGAGGAGGTGGTCGAGATGCTGGAAGTTCGCTGGAGCAAGGTATGGTGTCGGGTTGTTGAAGTGATTGTAGTAGGCTGCGATAATGAGAGAGGATTGGAAAGTATCAAAAGTCTGCATGGCTTCCGGAGCAACTTGGAATACATATGTTAGTTGATGTGGGTTTTGCTGGGCGGCCATGGCCCAGTCGGAGGGAGTAGATGCGTCCCAGAGCTCTGAATGAGCCGGCAATGGCAAGTCCAGTCCCTGGCAGTTGATTGACGATTGCAGTGAGTTGCGAGCCAGGAGAGTGGCTTGCTGGTACTCAAGGATATAGCAGCAGAGGAGAAGGCGCTGTTGGGTGGACAGCTCAATCCACTGTGTCCAGCGCGCGTAGGTAGCATTCTCCGGCTGGACAAGCGCGGAGACATTGTCGACGATATTCGAGGTCACTTCCCGAAAGCTGTTGCAAAGCTGGTCACTGTCAGACCATGATCGAAGGAGCAGTGAGTGATATTACCTTCTGGTATAGCGTCTCGAACCGCGAAGACAATCTCATCGCCGTGCGGCGCGCACGGTACTGCGACATGACCTCAACAAGAAACAATGCTTGCCAGTCGCACACACGCTCTGGCTCGGGCATACCATCGAGTTCTCTCTGCGCAGCGTCAGCGGGTTTCAGATGGCACATTCGAGGTCTTACCTTGTCAAGCAATCTCATGCACCGGTCGTGGAGTATGCGTGACTTGCGCTTGACGCTGGCATCGTCGGAATATTGTCCGCCAATGGCGATCATGGCAGCGTGAAGCATCGGCGGCTGCCCTATGCTCTCAAAGGTAGCTCGATGAACGAGAGGGTAGGCGGCGTGAAAGAATCTCCAGTAATTGTTCAGATATTGTTCAAATGGATATGTGTGTACGAGTTGGCCCATACCGTAGGGTTGTTCAGGGAAGAGGAACGTCTGTTCTTCTTCGTCTCTCTGCACCATCGTCTTGGGCCCGAAATGCCCAAATCCCGTCATCGGGTCCACGCCCGCCGGCATCGGCATGCTCGTCATCGGATAGGAGGTGTGCATGTACACTGGGTGGGATGGAACGGGGCTCTTCTCGTTAGAGTTCCACGTGTATGCCATGGTGGACGTCGCCGATGTTGGGGACCTCGAAGGATAACCCCATGGAGCCTCAGTGTAAGAAGCGTTGGATGAGTTGCGCGTGCGGTTGGGACCAGGTCCGTACGGGGGGTTGGCAAACATGTTGCTCGCGTAGTCTTGCCCGCTGGGGATAGGCGAGGGGTAATCGCTCGAGGACGAGGTGTAGTGGGGCGAATGGCCAAAAGGGTCGGTCCAAGTGATGCCATTCTGCATGCCTCCATCAACAGGTACGGAAACAGGCCCCGGGTTCTGACGAGGAGCGTTGTAAGCCCTCTTGGAGTGGCTGAGGAGGAACAATCAGCATCCTGGCCACAAAGCTTTGCAGCTTAGCACGAAGAAGGAAAGGAAAGCAATGATATCAATGTTTCGTCAAAACTCACTGGAAACTGGGACTGAAAGTGGAAGTAGGAGAAGAATGAAAAGATTGACGGATCGCAGAAGAAGGAAGACGAGGAGTACGAAACGGATTGGATGTATACCTTGCATCTGCAGCGGATACGGGCATCGGAGACACCGGCTGCGCATAGTATGAATCATTTGCGGGGACCGTTGTGGCAACTGGAGCAGGCAAGTTCACAGGAGCAGAGACTTGGGGTTCTGGGTCTGCGGTGCTGGCTGGACTGTACATCTGGGGAGACTCTGCTCTCCCGGGGTCGTTGCTAGGACTGGTTAATATCTGCAAGCCCGGTAAACGAAGTGTTATACATACTGTCGCTCTTGGTGGCGCTGCAGAAGATCGAGTCTGTAGAATGGCTTTCCACAGTCCGGCCAGTCGCATCGCAGTGCGTCCTGTGCATGGTTTCGTTGGTGTCGCCTATTTGGATCAGCTGGATGTTCACGAGATGATAATTTCGACCTACCTCAGGTGCTCAGCTCTGGTGTATGACTAGACGAGATGTTAGTTGTGGTCATGTGGAACGGGTGGGTTGCGGCGTTGTGGGAGGGGCGTTGTATACGATAGGGCTGCGCGTGAGCGCGGCGTAGTGTCGTATCGTGTTGAACCGAACAGCTGAACAGTACTTACCCGTCCGCAGTCGCAGTGGTGGACCTTCAAGCCCTTCTTCGCTTTACTGATGCGGCCAGTCCTGGTGTAGTGGACTGAGCTGTCGGGCGACATCTGCGTCGGGCTGGCAGACCTCTGCATGGTGGAGCTGTCCCCGCGGGTTGGGTTCGTCGTCTGTTTGCTATTTCCTGGACGACGAGATGCTGTAGGGTTGGTGACTCCAATGCGTTCATCCGACAAGTGCGAGGGTTTTCGATAGCGTCGAGGTGTTGTTAGAGGTGGGATGGTGCTTTCAGGTTGTTGAATAGAGGGAGCCGAGGGGCGGCCGCTTGTCTCACTAGGGTCTGACATCGCTGACAGAGGCGAAGGAGGTATATATCTATCCTGCGAGGAGGGGAAGGGGCGGGAAGGATCAGAGCCTCAAGTGGGGACTCGGAAACGGTAGGGCTCAGAGGTTGTAGCGGCGATGGGTCCAGATCTGGTAGTGCAGATGGCTATAGGCCAGTGATCATGTCTTGAAATGGCGCGGCGGATTAGACATGGAAGAGCCAGGCGGACTCGGAGGACGGAGCGAAGATTAAAGGCGGCAGTGGACCAGGGCAGTCACCAGAGGTATGGCAGTCTATCTGGGTTCGGGACCAGTGCCGTTCCAAATCGGGGTTCAGAAACGTAGGTACAGAGAACGCGGGCGCAGCGTTGTGGAGGGGAACTGTAAATATCTGCGGGCTGTGCCTGCCTGGGAGCCAAGCACAATGGTGGAAACACACGAGGTAGAGCACGGAGGCAACGCTTTGTGGAAAGGCAGAAGATGAGATGCAGGTCCCAGTCGCCCTAACGCTTGTCGCTGGGAGGGTATGGCCAGGGTAGAATGGCAAGGATCGCCAATTGCACCGCGGCGGAGCTCTCATGACACTGCTAGACGATCCCAGGATAGCCTGGGAAAGCTTGAGCCCACGGGCATGGCTTGAGGCGTGCAACCGAACCGTTCCAGCAGCCGCAGAGGACAAGGAGGCGTCCGCGCACCAAATTTGGGGTGAGATGCCCCTGCACTGGTCGGCGCGCTGCTGGGCGGTGCCAACGCCAGGCGGCGGACCGTTCCACGCTTCATACCAGCTCGAGCCGTTGCTCGATGTTACTAAGAGAGGCGTGGCTTGGGAGCGCGTGGGTGATGGAGGAGGAAAGGTGCCATTCCGAAAATAGCGGACACTGGACAGCCGACGGGCTCAGCCTTCCTGTGCACCACACCACCCGTCTACCGCTTACCGCCGGAGGATGACAACATTCCCCAAAGCGTCGTGCAAGGACGCCGATGACCGCATCGCGGATGCTGGTAATGGGTGGAAAGCATCGAAGCAGGACGTGCAGCGGGCGACACCAAAACCTACGTCGCGATGCGTCGGGGGACCGCTTGTCTGGTGCGGGCTGCTGCCCCTGCATACCTTGGGCTGATACCGCGTGGATGCTTGACACGAGCGCGTCTATTGGTGGGTTCGTTGAGTAGTAAGACGGCAGATGTGTAGCTGCGGGGATGGAGACACAGCAGAGCTCGCAGTCGCCGTCTTCAGTCTCGCCGTCTTTGATGGACGGCGAATGTATGGAGCAAGACATGCATCAGAGATCATTATGCACGCTCATTCGTTCGCCGAGGAATGTCATGAGCGACGTGACGGGCTCTCTGTCCGTAAGCACCGGGGGGTCGTGTCTCCGCACGTAGGATGCGGCCATTAATAGGCCCTGTGCCCTTCCTTGGTCGCCAAGAGGTAGCAAATCTCCACACGGACAACCTCACAGCCCAGCCTGGGCCGCGGAGCCATCTGTGACGGGGGGCCTTGCAGTCCTAGCGCAGTCGAGATTGGAAAGCTTGAGCTCCCGCTCAAGCGCGTTTTAGCGTACGCTGCCCGCCCTGGACCCGAAAGACAACGGCGCTGTGTCCGCGGAGAAGTCAAACGGCACCAGGAGATGGGAGGACCTGGCTAGGGAGGCGAGCGTAGAGATGGTGAGAGAGACGGCTTTTGCACTTGGGCATGTCGCGGGAGTCGAGCCTCACCGGTTTTTGAGGCTCGAGCGTGGTGCATACAGACAATGAGCGGTTACAGTAGTGGCAGCGTAGCGGGAAACGTGACATTGCACAATCGGCGTGCGAGCTGGGATCGAAAGCGGTAAGGCTGGCACGTGATGCTCGCATTCCCTTCCAGCCTCCATCACCTCCGTGTCAGCCCATGGCGTTCCAAACGGTCGGGATTCCGACAAGCAAGTTTGACTTGCCGGCCATGTTTTTCCGCAACCGAGAGCGCGGGCTGCCGTGTGTCGGAGTGCAGGGTAAAATGGACAGTGCCGCTGCTTTGCCCGAGGCGTCTGCATGCCGTTGAGCACAACGGCGGGCGCGTACTGGGTGCAGTGGCAGCATAGCCAGCGTGGAAGAGGCCCCAGTCGAAGCGCGTCTGTCGATTGTCGACATGCGCAGAACACGCCATTTAGCGTTGCTAGTTCGATCGACGGTCGCACAGACGATGCCTCTAGCGAAGTCTTGAGTCTTCATGGCAAGTCACGGGCCAATTCAAATCGTTTGCTGTATCTGGGCAAGTGGGGTTTCGAGCTCAGGTCTGGGTAGATTCGAAGGAGCGCTACAGGCTTGTGGGGACGACGATCGTCGACCCTGGACGTTGCAAATGGTCGGGTTTCGGGGTTCGCTGGACAGTGTCTGCAGTGTTTCCTTCTCGAATCTCTGAGGCTGACGTCGTGAGCACCACTGCGCGGGCAAGGCGGCGGCCAGGATATAGATTAGCCGCGTGATAGCTGAGCAGCGAGCACCATTGACGGGCATCTAAAGTCTTGATGCTCGAGGCTGCATGTCGTGGTGGAGGCATGACTGAGACTGCAATCAACATGACGTGGGAGATGGACAGGTCTGAGACGTGGCCATAACTGCACGGCAGGCACGTGCCAGGTCGTCGAGGCCAGAGAGCGAAAATGGCAATTCGGGCGGTGGACGCTGGAGAGAAAGCGAGCGTGTGTGGAGCAGGTACCGTCGTGGAGCGCCCTACGCGACGTGTGCACAGTCCGCCGGTTGATGATGATGGGATGATGGGATGATGGGATGATGGGATGATGGGATGATGGGTGTAGCTTCGTAGCTTCCGTTACTGCGCGAGGGGGGATTGGCGTGGATTGGCATGGATTGGCATGCTAGGAATTGTTCCAGGTGCAAGGTAGGCGCGATGGACAACACTCCCACACCACCAAGCAGAGCAGTCACCATCAACCAGCTGCGGCGACCATCTCCTCGAGCGCCGCCGCCGGCTCTCGGCATGCCCACGGCGGCCCGCCCACGTCACCACCCTTCTTCGACGACGGGGCGCGACCGTGTCTCGCGGCGGGACGGCACCGGGTCGAGGGCGTGGAAGGCGGCTATCGGCAGGCAGATCGAAGGCGCTGGGTTTTGTTCATCCTCCTCCCGTCATGCGCCTTCGGAGAAATGAGCAACTCGTCCTCTCCTCTCGTCGTGCCGCAGAACCGCAGAAAGCACAAACAACAAGCCACTGGCAGCACCCGAATCCGATATCGCCGGTATGCCTCCCCGCCTCGCTCCCTCTACGCGCCCATTGCCTCAGCCTCGCCCGCCGTCTCGCTCGCTAGGCCGGGAAGGCACGAATCCTGCGCGCCTATGAATACTGGCCAATCACGTGGACCCTGCTCCCTGCAAGTCCGTGAACCGCTTCAAACCTGCAAAGGCTGACGCTACACCCTCACCCTCAGCGCCGTGTGCGCCTCGCTATATCCGTGCAAGGCAACTAGGCAAACATCCGCCATAGCTGCAGCCCTGCAAGTGCCAAGTCCATTCCACCTCGACACGCGCCTTGCGACAAGCTTTTACGCGGCTGCCACGCCTACGTTCCTCGTGCTAGGTGCCGTCTCCCTCGTCCGCCGTCCCTGGGCCGCAATCCGTCTGCAGCAGACTCTAGACTCGCATCCCCACTTCTCGCAAGGCTTAGTGCTCGTCAAGGATGGTTATTGATGAGATATGAACGGGATATCCTGACGCTGCACGACTCGACGCCGTTGCCATGTGCCAGGGGTGCCAGCTTCAGCGGCCCGATACCTGACAACGTGGAGCGCTTGCCGCAGGACCCATCTCACGTCAGCACTCTCTTCGTCCTGCCTGAGGCGCTCACGTCCCGAAATCCACCTCATCCTCGACCATCGCCTGCTCCTTTGGTCACGATGCTTGCTTCTTCAACGCTGGTGCAGCACCCACCACGCACACCTCCGCGCTAATGCATCTCAACCTCACCTCACACCAACATCTCTACTGCTAGCTTCTGCACCTCGCTCAAGTGTGACGTGACCCCATCGTCAGTGCACGAGTAAGCCGCATGCCTCGCGCCGTACCTCAACACTACGTTTGACATGCCCCGTGTCCTTAGCCGTGCATACACAGTGCCCGCTGCCAAACACCGCCGTGCTGAGTCCATCTGAAGCAACACCGAGTATCCCTTCACCCCCTGCATCTCACAGAACAAACCGTTTCGGACTTGCAGCTGCCCCCAACTCCGACGCATACACATAACTGAACCGTCATCTCAGTCTGAAACATTGCGACGTTGCCATCGAGACAATTCTTCCGGTGGCAACTCTTCTATGCACGATGAGGTCTTCACTGAGCCTGTACTGGCCTCGACTGTCTGATAGTGAGACCTGGTAACCGTCGCCGTCAGGTGATCCGCCGTTCCTGCTTCCTTCACTCGAATCTGGCGGTATGAAACCGTTGTAGTCTTTGACCTGAAACAAGACTCTTATCGCTATCGCCTGGGCAATGTAGCAATTATTGCCACTCTCAGAAGTTGCCTATCCTGGATGCACCACAAAACCACACCTAAGCAAGATATTTCATCCAGCTCGGGAAGCGTTGCAAAAGGCCACATCAGATGCAAAGAACATCTTGGAGTTCCAGCGCACAGCGCAAGGTCCCCACATCGTAGCGACTGCGGGAGATCGTCTCGTCCGGCTCCTCAAGGATCCTGCTCTTGGACTGGGCTTTTGGGCCCCAAAACGAGTCGCCTTGGGTGCCTCCCAGCTTTTACGCGCACAGACTCAACCCGTTCGCAATCCACCTTACATTTCGCATCGTAGAAGAAGCTCTTTCTCTACGACTTTTGATCGCGACGCTGCACTGACGCGCACTGCTCAGGACTATGCTCCCCACGTAGCACACACCCTCGCGTCACATCCGCGCGCATCTTACTTTGGAGTCACAATTAAGTTATCACCGGCGCCGTCAGCATCTCCCAAAGCCAGGCAAATATGCACATAATCATCCCGTCTCATTGCCACGCGGTACCCACTGCAGCAGCTTCCCTGACGGTTCCGCCCGGCGCGCTCATCCTACTGCATGCACCCACCCGTCACGGTGGGTCCTCAGAATGTCATCGCACTGCGCATGCCAAATTTCCAATTCGAACCACCGTAGAAGTCCTAAACCCGCGGCAGTCTGCCATGTATGATGATGCTCCTTGCTGCTCTCGGTACCCCTTCCTTCCTTCCTCTCACGTCTGGTCTTTTTTGAATCCGGCAACTGCCCAATCCCCATGCGTGCATGTATTCCTAGCCCGCTCGTCGCGCGAGAACGCTGCATTTTGGCGAGGGATTTCATGTCCGAGTCTCTGCGTGCATGTCCGCCACGGCATAGTTTGCTTGGGCCACGCGCTCGCCATTCGCTCCTCGCGCGTGGGAACCGTCTTCATGAGGCCGGGCGGCGACTGCACGTGCCGGAAGGGCACTCGTGTCGTGCATTTACTGGGGATTCCACCCTCGCCCAGCCTCGTTTTGGGGAGACAGGGGTTGCGGACGGCCCCCTTGAGGCTCGCTATAAAGGTGGGTGTTCCCCGTGTCTCTGGCTTGCGTGGTCTCTCGGTTCTTGGGTTCTGCTTACTGGAAGGATGAAGAAGTGGACGCAAAGGATGCCAGGATAGGAGAAGGATGGAGGGCACGAGGAGTATACGAATACGACACACAACCGGACCAGTCGCCAGGAGGCATCCGGATTACGAGGTGGAGCGAAGGTGTAAGATGAATGGACATACGCTCTTGGAACCTGGGGATACGGGACGCACTAGATGGATGGACACGGCATCGACGTACCACGAACGCTAGCACACGCAACTCTACAATGGCCGGCATGTTAAAGCAGGGGTAAACACGTTTGGACCACGGCACGATGGCAGGGAATGTGCATGCAACGCACCTACAACCTCTCTCGACCCACGCGCATTCCATGGCTCCGACACCCTAACGGATCGCCCTGCGTCAAATCAGTTCACCTTCCACCGCGATATCACCAAGTTATTGCCTAGTTCACGCGAAAAACAAGCTAGAAGAAAGATGTCTCTAGAATCACTCAGCTACCTCACCATAAAAAAAAAGCACCCGTAATGAGCCAGCCTGGCCCGCTGCTGCGAAACCTCTTCGCAGAAACTACACCTCGCTCGCAGATGGCCATCCTACAATTGTTACGATATGAGCTGGCCGTGTACCGGCCGCGAGGTGGGAGCTGTGATTGGGGGTGAGGGGTTCGGCTTTTGGCGTAAGTCCTGCTTGGAGCGTATAGGGAGGGAGGGGAATTGCGTGCGTGTTGTTGGATCGTACGGCGCGGCTGGCCTGTAGGTGTGAGGTGGATCGGCGGTTTGGCCTTTTGAATGGTCCCCTGGGTAGACAAGGTGGCCTTTTAAAGGGACGGCGTTGTTTTACATGCCCTCCGTGCGTACTTTAAGTGGGGTGGTGGAAGGCATGGTGGACCTGAGCGATAGGATCGGTGAAGGTAGCACGGGACGGCCCAGCACTCACCCATCCACGACACATACACTTCACCGCCTTACGACACGCCTCGCCCGTCCCACACACCTCCCAACCCTCCCAATTCCCCACGCCATCGCGATATCCCCTCCCTCCACTCCACCCGATAGAAAAGCCCACAGAAACCCACACCAGCAGGAAATCCCTCACAGCCAAGAAAAAAAAACCGCGCAGACTCGTCCACTCTTAGCCTCCATCACAGACCGCCAAGAACCTCCCGCAATCCCATCACCGCTGCCACGAAGAATGGCCCAGTGCAGTTCCCAACCCGCACATCGATCACCCGCCCGCGCCGAATGAATCCCCGCACCCCATCTCCATCACGAACGACACGACACCGCACAGCACAGCACAGCTACATCGTCGACGTGTACAAAAAGCCCGACATCGCCTTTCCACCGGCCGGTTGGTTCCCCGTCCGACGCGTTGGGAGCGCGGGGAGTGTACGTCGCGGGGTTGATAGGCAAGCTAGGCTGGAATACAGAATACGCGGTCATCCCCGCCGTTGGATGTGTAGAGTAGAACGAGGCAGGTAAGGAAGGGGTGTTGGATGCAGAGTGGGAAGACCTCGGATACGGACTATATGCAGCGTTGAAATGGGAGGACGCAGCGCAGCGACGCAAGAGTAGCCCAAGGGGGGGCGCGAAAAGAATAGGATTCGGATTAGTGAAAGTAGGATAGCATGGCATGTCTATTAGAGATTAAAAGACCACTGACAACGATTAAACATACAAGGGTGATGGTGATGATGATGTCCACCAATCCCTCTCCATATCCAAAATATCACCATTATACCAATCTATCACGCATCCTCGCAAATCGCAGACGCCATCTACGCCACCGCCTCCCCCTTCCCATGCTCTTCATCTCTGCCTCGCCTCCCACCGCTCCCGTCCCACACTCTCCTCCAACCCATCCAACAACTTCATAATCTCTATACCCCTCAGGGACTCCGGCGCCGCTACCAGCCCCCGCTCCACAAGCCCCAGCTAACCCAGCTCCCGGTGCTTGCGCATGCTATCCCGTTTTAGGTTCTCGCGGCGGGCACCTACGACGCTGGACGGGATGGCGTCGAAGATGGCATTGAAGCGGGCGGCGGTAGTGCGCCAGTAGCGCTCGCGGCGGACGTAGATGTAGGCAGACTTGAGGCAGGACGGGGATCCGGTGAGGGATTCGGCGCGAGTGCGGGCGGGGACGGGCTGCTTGCCGTGCCGTGCTGGGTTGGGGAGTGGGGGGTGAAGGCGACGGGTGCTGGGCGGAGTCAGGTGGGTTGAAGAGGGGTGGGGAGATGAGCGGCTTGCCTTTGCTTTTTGAAGCCGGCGCTGCGAATGCAGACGAGGATTCACGCGGTTCATCGATGGAAGGTGGAGAAATGTCCATTTTGGACTGTTTGGTGGACTCTGAAAGACCCTCTGCAGCACTGTTGGCTACAGCTAAGAGGCTCTTGGTCCCTGTCAGACCAGGCAACGCGGGAGATGTCTGCTCTGGTACTGACGGAGCGACGGCTTCGACATCACCGTCGTGCGATGAAGTGGCATAGCTAGCATCTATGTTGGCCCGCATCTTCTGGTCGTCCTGCACGGAAAGACGGCTCGCCGCCCTCTGCTCATCGTGATGAAGCGGAAACGCTGCTGTGGCGTGCTCGACTTGAGCCTTCTCCGGGATCACTGCGAGATTTTCAGTGGCCAGTGCCGGACCATTCGCTATCTTGAAGTGGGAATGCTCAAATGAGCCTCTACTGATGGTCGACGCCGGGCTGGGATTAGTAGACTGCGTGAGACGATGCCCGAATATGGAATCCGGCTCAGGAGACGCAGAGCCGGAACTATAGCCTTGGGCAAGATGATCCAGGGAAGAGACCCGGCTGATGTCCGGCCGTGCTGAAAGTCTTGGAGGCAAGGGGAAGTTTAGCGACAGGGGAGGATCTGGATGCGGCGGGCTGCTAGTCCTCACATGCTTTTCCTCTATTAATCCACTCCGGGATAGACTACGTCGCGATAGAGAAGATTGCCGTGATGCTGTTTGAGATGAAATTGCTTTCCCACTATATGTACTGATGCGGATCGGTGATTGTTTCTTCAACTAACATACAGTCAGTTATGTCGACGCGAGTGATAGAACGATTCACAAACCTTAGCCGCTCTCCGAGCGCCTTCGCTTTTGGGATCCTCATTAGGCGACGTCTTGGTCTGATCTGGGACATCTTCTAAGGCTTTGTCCGAGGTTTCCTTTGCCGTGCGGACCTGTTTCTCTGCTTTAAGTTGCTTAGACGAATGCAGGCGTGCTGTCAATCTCTTGAAGAAACCCATGGCCCTTGGGGGGAACAGAATCGGCAATTGGTTGACGTGTGGATAGATCGGATGTATGCAGACAGAAGGACAGAGAGACGATTGATGCGAGCCAGAGCGAGGCTAAATCAGTGCGTGTGAACGCCTTGTTGAGATATCAACGAGCTGTCAACGAGCTACTTGACAGTTTTGAACGGTTGTCTATGTGTTTTGTCGTTGCGAGTCCTCCATGGCCCAACGAAGACCCTGTGGTACGGGCCTTATCTGCTGTAAGTGCGAAAACTGCTTTCGAAGCTCTTGTAGGTTCTTGAGTGAGTTGCAGATATAATGTAGAGCTGTTGGCTTTCAAACTCCGGTAATCGCATCGCATCATTTCAGAAGAGTACATGAGATCATCTGCAGGGTTGCCACAAGATTCGTCGTGAAGCGGTAGACTACGTTGGTGGAGTGGTTCAACCTCTAGCGCGGTTCGCATTACGCTCGTCGTGGCACCCGAAATGTCAACTGGACGTCTCGTTCAGCCCGAAATTGGCATTGGCCAACTGTGCTGAAAGGTATCGAGAGCAGTGCCATGTGCTAATTTCATTTGTCAATTTGCCTTCCTGGAAAATGGCGTGCTTGAGACAGGCGAATTGTTGCGCGACCGCGCCTGTCTAAACCAGCGCCCTGGGTTCTGCTCCAACCGATAACTTCATAGCGAGACTTAGCTTCGAGCTTGTCAGGTGTTGATATCGGCAGGGTGATCGGTGTTCATGGCTGGCATTCCGAGCAAGAAGAGACATAATCAAGTCAGCATGTGTGCATACGGGGTATGCGCGCGTTCGCACATCTCGCCTGCGAGAGCAACGTAGCGTATTGGATCTGACGAAAGGAGTTTCTAAGCCAGCTTTTACAATCAGATAGCAGCTATGATGTGCGCTGTATGGTAACGAGGTGTGTGTGCTGATATATCCATATACTGTGAACAAAGCATCTTTATGCATGGCTGGCTGTGAAGCTCTAGAACGGAAAAGGAATGTCGAAGACAAGCTACGACTTGCGCTTGAATCCAGGTAGGAACTTGGCGAAGGTTAGCGAACAGATAATAAGGTCTGCCAGCTCATCGCCTCGCGGAGCGTGCAATCACGATGATCGACTGGGAGCTGCGATTACAAGCGCTATCGGAAGCCAATCTCGATTATCTGCTACATGCCTTTTTCCGGGTGCTGCGTTCCGAAAGCTGTACGATCCTTGGGCAAATTATGCAACAGCTGCTGGCGCAACGACAACGTGCACACTGACGTCTAATAAGCCGTCCGTGAAATCATCTGGGAAGACATGAGGCAGGACGTGTCGATGACAGTCAAGATGCAGACACCCTCTACGCACGCTTCCCATGCTACTGCGCTTCTTGACGCCGCATTTCGAAGGACGTGAAGATCGCGTAGCAGCAACCTGCCAGGTTGAGAGCCGCTCTACCCCTGGTGCGTCATGACGATCTGTCTCGGTACATGAGGCTGCAGTGCATCCTTGGGGGAGGCTTCGACCCTGCAATGGTGAGATTTAGTATCTAAGTTGGTCTGGAAGCGACAAGAACTTATCGCCGCGCCGCTGCCGTGTGCGCGCACGAGAGAGTTATGCGGCGTGGTTGTAGGTCGCCGTACCACGGTCGTGGTATTGGAGAATCCTTCTTCGTGTATCATCTCTGGGTCCACGTGGCAGGGGCCAAAACGAATGCGAGAAGACGGGGGTACCTGAAAAGGACAAACCTGTAGGGCGTGTAGATTATCTAGCGAATGAGACGCGGGAGCTAGATGCTGGGGTACGTCTCGGGCGTCAGTCTGACAGCTGGCTGCTAGAGATACGAGGAGTTCGCGCCACAAAACGGCCAGGCCGGGCACCCCGGGTCACACGGTCATCCATGACAGCTCCACTGTCCTGTTCAAGCCAGGGGTAGTGTATCAAGATCGGTGTGTATGCTGCAAGCGGGAATAAGAAACTGTGCATCGTGTCCATGTATGTGTTCGCCGAACAGCGTACAACCCTGCTCTTGAACAGCGCCTTGCCCGAGCGCGCAAAGTATCAAATTCGGTATCAACATTGGCGCCAGCTACTGCATCCTGCGACCTGGAGCTGAATGGACCCCAGGTTTTGTTTTGGCGGCCATCCGCTGGCCACATTCACCAGCCCCGGGCCCGGGCCCGAAGGAGTGGTTGTTAGGCACAAAGGGTACATGACCCGCAACACCGGAAAAGCCAAGGATGCGGCTCAAAATCCGGACTTTTCTCTTGCAGGGGTTGTAAAAGGAAGTCAAAACGTTTCGACAGCAGGAGATAAGGAAAACATCATACTGTCCACCGCGTGCATTGTCCTAAGAGCAGAGAGATGTTCTTGGCGGTACACTAAGACAGCGAACAGCCCGTTCCTCGAGGGAACGCGTGGGATGACCACGCTAGGTAGAACTCTCACGTCGAACCTGAATAGGTCTCTTAGGGCCGGATAAAAGAGCCGACGTCACCGGAACGGGTAGTCAATCATGCCTTGGTGCCAGGCCGCACTGTGCGCTGTTGCTCAAGCTGATCGCCGAAGCCTGGTTGTTTTCGGCAACCCTTGTCGCGCGTGTGGCCGGCCACATACGGAAGTACCTGGCTAGCTTTTGTACATCGTAATCCGGAAATCGATCGAAGGATGTATTGATGGCTGAGATCGCCGGAGTGACGTTCATAGTGCACAGTTTCAGTGAAGATGCTTCACGAGTGGCATCGTCAATGTCGCCTGGCCCGATTCTTTCATGTGCGACCAGATAAAGTATCCATGGTTGGACGACCTGGAGGGAGGTATGACAACGCATGTCGAACAGCTGTGCGTTTCACATCCTGGTAGGGAGGCCACGCTCGCCATCGTTACTGGCGTGGGTTTTGATTTTGTCAGCCAGCCCCAGGTGTGCACTGACCTTGAGGCGAGCCCTGAGCATGTCTCTAAGATGAGATGCGGGGCTGTCACTCGCTCACTGTGCACTGACGCAGGGCCAAGGTGCATCGTCCCTGCGATCATGCACGTCTTATGGCGCTGCGTGGCAAGTGGCCTCCGCAGAAGGATTGCAAACTGGCGGTCGATCTTCTCGCATTCGTGTTGCGCACCGAAGGCGCCATGGGGAGTTCAATAAACAGAGATATACTGTGGTTGCGGCCATAAGTTTGGGCAGTGGGGCGATGCGCCACCCCGACAGAACAGAACATGCCAGACCCCCCTAGTACTATCGGAATAACGCTAATTATTTCTGTACGCGTATTTTATATACAAATTAGAAATCCTAGCAATCCCTTCTAGCCTTTCTATATATTTTACGGATGATAAATTAATATATCTATTGCTAAGAAACCGCCAAAAACACCCTCCCCGGCGGACCCACTGCCCAAACTTATGGCTGCAACCACAGTAAGAGGCCAAATCTGTGTATATCTGTAGTTGTGTGCATCGCTATATATAAGAGCAGCCCTGCAAGGTTGTCAGTGAGCATTTACGACCATACCCGGAGCTGTTGCAAGACTTGCAAGGTTTCATACATACCTCGATTAACAGACCGACCGTCGCTGCGAGGTAGGATGCAACAGCCACATACCGCGAAGATGGCTAACGACTGGAAACAGATTGCCATTCATCATGGACGTGGCGAGACGAGAGCAACATGAAACCGAAATGGCTACCATGCGACGAAGCAGGTTGTCCGCTCACAATCTTCGAATACACACAGCTGCTTTTCCCAAGGTTCGGCTTCCAGACAATGTTGTCGATCCTTAGCTGACCTTGATTACGTAGAAACCGTACTTTCCCATCAACCGAATCCGGGAGATGTCACGGCCGGAAGACGAAGTCAACGACGACCAGACAGCGGTAGACCACTTGGGGTTCTCGTATGACGGACTGTCGCCGCAAGACATCAACATGGAGGTTCGGCGGCAGGCGTCGATGGATGCGTTGGGGTTGTACTCGGGCAACGTCGCCTCGTTGTCAACACCCATGGACCGACTGATTGCGCGGCAAGTGGGAAGCGGGCCAGAAGAAATGTATGGCAGAACAAGAGACGTTGAACTGCTCGACGCGAGTGAGCTGGCGTCGGAGCTGAGTGAGGACGCTCAGGCAGACGACTTGGTTAGCGTGGGCTCAGGAAGCCTGCAGGCGTCGTCGGATACTCTTTCGGTGTCGAGGGAGCATTTTGTGCAGTCGGCGAGGGAGCAAAAAGAGCAAGCCACACGTAACTGGAGGAGACTGAGGATGAGACGACGGAATACGATGGACAAGATGAAGGCGCTGCGGAGGACACACAGGGCTGGGCCGGCGGTGCAAGCGTCCAGAGTGTGACGTACCCCGTGCAACCTTGTGGGTGCTCCAACGCGACTTCCCTTCTGGCGATGCGGGCATCGCGCTTTCCCCCAGCTCTCGTAAGCGGTTATTTATTTATTTAATGCATGTACTGATTACCCAGCTCGCTCTGTTATGTAGTGTGCGATGGCGAATGATATCCTTTGCGATCAGCAACCAACATGTCACGACCAACATGTCACACGGCAACCTTTGAGACGCAGTGAGCGATGCGTGGCGAATTTCGTGACTGACGGACCGAGGAAGGTGCGCCGGCAGGCGTCGCGCATCACACACCCAGCCAGCCACTCGGGGAGAGGCGCGTGGGGGGATGCGGCTCCAAGAAGCGGACTCGAAAGTGCAATTGGGGGTCCTCGTGACGTCACGGCGAGAAGAAACTGAGCTCAAGCTCCCATGTTAGCGACTTCGGTGCCGGCAAGCATCATCGGAGCGCGTTACATGATGACCAGATGCAGCCACTCCCAAGAAGCAGCGCCCTGAGCCGTTTGTCGCAGATGCGAACGGCCCACAGCTCGCTCTTACCGCCTGCACTGCGCTGCTCGGTCGGACTTGGACTTGTCATTCCTCAATGGCTCCACCGCCGCAGGACCCTGACCCTCTCGTACCCGCCGCGCGTGACCCCCATGTACCACCGAATATTTCCTCCTCCACCATTCCTCACCGCTCCCTGGCCATTCGACTGCTGCCTCGCGCTGTTGCTGCTGTCCGTGATTCCTATTGTCCTCGTTCACATTCACCACTAGCCATCGACCCGCGCCCGCCAACGTGCGTGCCAGCCTTGCATCTGAGCGTTCCGTTGCTGATTGTCGTCGCTAGTCACCCACAGACATCCATACCACCACTTCCTGTTACACAGTTACACAACTTGGTCGAGCCGCGCCCTCCGTAGCATGACCTCGCAATCTTTGAAGCCCCGACGTTCATCCATTGTTCTCGACCCCTACGCGACACCCGGCGTTTATTATGGCGAAAGTCACGACCGGAAGCATACGCGAGCTCGCACCTACTCCGCTGTGAGTCCTTCACCAGCCCGTCTACAACTGCAGTACACAACTGACTGCCTATAGGTTGTAGACTCCCACGGCTCGGGAGGTCGCAATGCAGCAGTCGCCGACAGCTTCAAAGGCCGGCGCATCAGTCACGGTATGTCCCAGATTACAATCACACTGTGCATGGTGCTAACAGTCTGCAGATGAAGTGTCAGCACAGCCGCGCCGCTTCCTCGTCCAAGTCGAACCCACCCTGCAAACACTCCTCGCCCGCGAGGACAGCGATGGAAACTACCAGATTACCATAGATGACAAGGGTCCCAAGGTAACCTTCTCCTCCAATGGCACCGTTCTCTGCCTGACCAAAACAGGTGCTTTCCCTTGGAACCCTCGCCTCCAACGCCCACAACAAATTTGACGTGCGGGGCACCTACATGCTGTCGAACCTTCTGCAAGAACTTACCCTCGCCCAAGACTACGGTCGCAAAACCATCGTGCTCGATGAAGCCCGCCTCAACGAGAACCCCGTAAATCGCCTTACCCGTCTGATAGAGCACTCGTTTTGGGATGGACTGACACGCCGGATCGATGGTTCCAACATTGAGAAGGTAGGCCGCGACCCGAAGGACTGGACCGATGACCCACGTCCGCGTATCTACGTCCCGCACGGCGCTCCCGAGCAGCTGGAATACTACCGACGCATCCGCGATGAGCATCCCCACATGCGCTTGGACGTTGTGGAGCTTCCAGAGACGTGGAACGACGAATACGTCCGAGATCTCAATGAGAAGCCGGGTCTGCTCGCTATTGCCATGGAGGAATGGATCGACCCGGAGACGGGGAAGAAGGACCTACGCGGACTTCCCTTCGTGGTCCCTGGTGGCAGATTCAACGAGCTCTATGGCTGGGATAGCTACATGGAGTCGCTCGGTCTGCTGGAGAACAACCGACCTGAGCTTGTGAAGGCCATGGTTACGCATTTCTGTTTCTGCATCAAGCACTATGGCAAGATCCTCAACGCCAACCGCACCTACTACCTTTGCCGATCTCAGCCCCCCTTCCTTACAGACATGGCTTTGCGAGTTTACGAGCGAATCAAGCACGAGGACGGCGCGAAGGAGTTCCTACGCCAGGCCATATTGGCGGCCATCAAGGAGTATTACACGGTGTGGATGGCCCAGCCCCGATTGGACAAAAAGACCGGTCTATCCCGTTATCGTCCGGGGGGTATTGGCGTTCCCCCAGAGACCGAGGCGAGTCATTTCGAGCATGTCCTGCAACCGTATGCGGACAAGCACAACATGACGTTCAAGGAGTTCGTGGAAGCATACAACTACCAAAGGGTCGAGGAGCCGGAGCTGGACACCTATTTCCTTCACGATCGGGCAGTGCGCGAGTCTGGGCACGACACGTCATATCGTTTGGAAAAGGTCGCGGCTGATCTTTGCACGGTCGACATCAACGCTCTCCTCTACAAATATGAGGTGGATATCGGTCGCACCATCCGTAATGTGTTTGGTGACAAGCTACCACTTCCCAAAGAATTTTGCGGTGAAGGCATGCTGGAAGGCCATGTGGAAACATCGGCAGCCTGGGAGCGTCGCGCCAGAGACCGCCGCATGCGCGTCAACAAGTATCTTTGGGACGCGGAAGCCGGCATGTACTTCGACTACCACTCGGTGTTGGAGCAACGAACCGGCTACGAAAGTGCAACGACCTTCTGGCCCATGTGGGCTGGTCTCGCGAGTCCTCAACAAGCCAATGCACTCGTCACACGAGCATTGCCCAAGTTTGAGGTCTTTGGAGGTCTTGTTTCCGGGACTGAGAAATCACGCGGCAAGGTTGGCCTCGATCGGCCCAACCGACAGTGGGACTATCCTTTTGGATGGGCGCCACAACAGATCCTGGCCTGGGTCGGCTTGCAGCGTTACGGTTACAATGACGAGGCACAGCGGTTGGCATACCGCTGGATCTACATGGTCACAAAAGCCTTCGTCGATTTCAACGGCGTGGTAGTCGAGAAATACGACGTCACACGTCCTATTGATCCCCACAAGGTCGAGGCAGAATACGGTAACCAAGGCAGCGACTTCAAGGGTGTTCCGCGCGAAGGGTAAGTCATGGTGTTCTCTCTGCTTCCTTCGTATCTAACAATTGGCAGGTTCGGCTGGGTCAACGCCAGTTACATCTACGGCATGACGCTGATCAGTGCACACATGAAGCGAGCCCTCGGTGCACTCACAACCTGGGATATCTTTGAGCAGGCCTTGTCAGACCTCGGAATGATCTAGACATGCCCGTTGCGATTTTACGATTTACGAGGCATGACTAGGATTGGACGCTAGACAGTACACACGAGCAGTCAGTTGATACCACTTTGTCGGACGGCGTATGAAAATTCGATGAAGGCCTCTATGAAATAAGCAGGATGGGACCAGGCGCAAGTTTTGATATTGTGGGTTCGTGGGATGCATATCAGACACAGCGTTTTGACCTGACATGGTACCTCGAATCAATGCAAAGTATTATTAGTGCCATTTTGAGGACCTGGCGATTAAACAAACATGTGGATGCTGCTGAGAATGAGTAATGTGGTTTAGAAACGGTGTGTAGTCGGAGAAGGGCGGCCGACTTGGAAAGGGCTGCTCTGCATGACGGATACTTCTAGAAACGGTCCTGTGCACGGACTTACACGGTAGCGCCACTTCGACTCACAGCCCGCTGCATAGCTTTCTCAGCTTTCTCTCTACATAAGCATCGCCACCAGTATAGTCACTCTGAATCCACCCTCAACATACCCGCATTCACAAATACCAGCCGACTGCCACAAAAACGCACGCCGCAACTCGCGACTCGCAAACACCCCGCCTCGGTACATAAAGCCCGAACCCCTCCACCTCAGCTCTCGCAAGCACCCTCGAGAGACTCAATCCCCAAAAAACCGCCAACCACAGCAGACCATCATTCCCATACCGACACAATGAGCGAAGACTGGGACACCGTTACCAAGATCGGCTCCCGCACTCGTGGTGGCCCAGCTGGGCCCCGTGAGACGGTGGTCAAGGGCAAGAGCGCGCTCAACGCAGCCCAGCGGAGCGGCGCTGTTGTGGCGACAGAGAAGAAGTTCTCCACCGCCAACGCTGTACGTATCCTCGCCCTCCCGATCCCTTCAAAATTTCCACGCCGTAAAACCCCAGGCGACGTCATAGACCCACTCGCACACGACACCATCGCGACCACCAGCACGCACTAACCCACCTGCAGGGCGGCTCCTCCGAAGGCCAACGCCTCACCAAGGTCGATCGGTCCGACGACATCATCAAGCCCAAGACGGTGGGCATCGTGATCGGGCAGGCCATCTCCAAGGCGCGCTCCGAGGCCAAGAACGACAAGGG
The DNA here is from genome assembly GCA_010093485.1 of Karstenula rhodostoma CBS 690.94. Lineage (NCBI taxonomy): Eukaryota > Fungi > Ascomycota > Dothideomycetes > Pleosporales > Didymosphaeriaceae > Karstenula > Karstenula rhodostoma. The sequence continues at coordinate 753,976 of MU001509.1, read as the reverse complement.
CACCACCATGACGCAGAAGGACCTCGCGACAAAGTGCAACAGTACGCCGAACATCATCGCCGACTTCGAGCGCGGCACCGCGACGCCTGACCAGAAGCTGCTCGGCAACATGGAGCGCGTGCTCAACGTCATCCTACGCGGCGACAAGATCGGACAGCCCAAGTTCCCCAACAAGAAGAAATAGATTCCGAGACGCGGGTCAATGCGCAGGTAAAAGCATGTTTGGGACACCAGACGGTATTGGGGGATTTGATTAGCGGGCGTTTGAGGATGGAATGCTAGTGTGCGTTTCACCGACGTCGGGACTTTCGGGCTGGCTGCCTTTTTGGAAGCCGCGCCCGTACTTCTTCATCACGAATAGAATTGATACGAATGACATCATGACGGATTAGGTATCCAAGATTACTTCCGTGCGGAAAGAGTGGTTGTTTGCTTGCGTAGAATGGCGAAGTCTCGCGTGCCGTCCGATCTGCTGAGAAAGAGAAGAAAAAAACACAACTGACAATCCACAGAAAACACAGCCAACCTCAGCCAAACGCCAAAGCCCTAGACTCCAACCCTGAAAACACCCCCTGCCTACCTATCCCTCTTCCTCCTCTTCGCTTTCCTCAGCTATATCATACAACCCCAACCCCAACCCCCCACACCGACAACAACACCGACACCCCCCGCCCCCCGCCATCGCCCGCGGACTCAGCGCCACCCCCGCTGCCCCATACACCACATCTCCATCTCCATCTCCATCGACATCCCCGTCCCCATCGGCGCCCCAATCCCAATCCCACTCCATCTCATCAAACTCCAGCACACCCGCGGCCGCCCCTCCAGACACCGGCGGCGTGAACCACACATCCACCAGCGAGGAAAGAGACGAAGGCGGCGGCGAAGGATAAGCCTCCGCCGCCTTCCCTGGCGCAGTGCGAAACGCCACCGAGGGTGGGGCGTCGTAGTCGGGCATGTCGACGTCGGCGGGGACGTCGGGGGTGCGGCGGCGGGCAAGCGCGCGCAGCCTGTCTGCTGCGCGGAGGAGTTCTTCTAGCGTGTCGGGGTCTATGTGGGTTCTGCGGCTGGGGGTGTGGATTGTGGTTTTGTAGGGTGCGGCGTGCAGGGACTCCAAAGGAGGAAGGGGGGTGGAAAGGATTGTTTCGATTGTGGGGAGGGGTGTGAGGGCTAGCGGTGGGGGGCGCGGTTTGTCGCGCGTGGTTGTGTCTGCGGCGAGGAAGGTGTAGGCTGAGGCGGCGCGTCGGTGGTGGTGTCTTGGGTGGCCTTGTACGCGCCGCGCTGTTAGTTCCGTTCTTACCAGACGTGTTATAGATTTACTCACCACTCTCGCTCCCTACCCCAGCTGCGGCTACGACTACGTCCTCCTGTACGCTCTGGTAGCGGGTTTCCCCTTCCACGGGATTCTGTCCAGCGCCCGCTGCGAGGGTGCGAGAGGACAGTTGTTCAGTGCTTTGCATGCTTCGTGGCGGTGGCGGAGGGACGCAGTCAAGTACGTGGGTGAGTTCCTTGCCGTCGCAGCTGTAGAGACAATAAAGAAGAAGGAGAGGAAGAAGAAGAGGGAGGTGAAGAGCATGGATGTATTATGAGCTTTATGTCAAAGCGAGTATAAGAGATGGTGCGAGGTGGTTTGGTGCGAGGTGGTCTGTAAACGGGTGTCTAACAGACCTACTTATACACCTTACTCTCCCTCGATCAGAACACCTACAACTCCCTAGAGAATGTTTCAGTGCTCTTGATCAATGTCGTCACCGCCATGCGAGGACTGGGGGTTGAGGGCTAGCGTCGAGGCGCCGTGCTGGGCTGGCTACTCGAGAACATGGTAGTCCAGCGGCGCAGTGCGTTTCGACACCATTCCCACGAAATGCGTACTGGTGTGGGAGGCACTGCTCTGTGGGATCAATCTAAAGCGGGTTGGTAATATCAGCCAGTGGCGTGGTGTCTTGTCTGGAGGGAGCGTATATCGAGGGTGAAGTTGTGATCAAGGAGAATCCTGCGGAGGCGGAGTGAGCATGTGTGAGAGCACTATGCACGACAGATCGACGGTAAAAGTGTATCTTGTTCCTGTTAACACTTTGAATGTGATATCGGGTCTGGGATTGCATGCTGAACGTAACCTTAGCTCGTATGCCTGCTGTCGACTCCAAAGAGGGCCGCACAGTATGCTGAATCCATCCATGAGGATTGAAGCTAGTGTCGAGTGTCTTAGTCTTGGTAAGGGGCATGTATTCCTGGAGTAGTACCACGCCTCTCAGGTTTTCCAAGCGCCTGTTGCTCACCAGCTATCATATCCTTAGCAGAAGGGCCACATCGTCGCGTTGTTTCTTAGAATCGCCCTCAGGCAGATATCAGGGCTTAGGCTCATCGCCAGCAGCTTCTTTGTTATCATACAGGAGCATTCGTACACAGCTATAGTCGCTCATCGAAGTCATGTTACACGATGGTATTGGTCCGTCGTAAGTTGAAAACGTGACCAGTGTGGCGGCGAAAACAAGTGTCACTCTACTCTAGAACAGTCGGTTCCCGACAGCGCGTACATCCTCGCGCCGTGCCGCTCCGTCTCTCCCGCACACGTGTGCTCGAAACGGAAAGGTGTGTTGTTACGCCGCAGTGTCGATCACTGGTTCCTGGGTTGCGACTGCATTTAGACGCCGAGGCAATCACCTTGGGTTATTTTTGCGGGTACGCCTAGTGGTTCGTGTGTGGTTGACGCCTACGCCTCTGCGCGTGAGCTTACTGAAACGTGCTTGTAAGGATCATGGGCTTCGTTCGATGGTTTGCAGGAAGAAAGCTGCAGGTGCAGGTGTTCGCAGAAAGGATCCTTGGTCCGCAGACGTTGGTGCATGGCAAGCTGTGCCTCTCTGTCTATGTATGTGCTACTGAGCTTCTTGTAGTTCTGAATTTGGTGCTCGAAACCGCAGATTCCGACAAATCTGAACATGTTTCGTTCTAGATGATGAACGTTGCTCACTCGACATGCATGTCTGCGTCGCAACCTGCTGCGCATGCGCGATGTCTAAGGTAGTATGCCGCAGTCAGGTAATCTAAGCGCGACTCTGAAGTAGCGAGCATCGCAATCCTGTGTAGCTGTGCCGCCGAACCTGAGTCCAAGACATGGATTGCTTACCACACCAAAGATGCAAACTTGGTCCCGAGGTACTTGGCTCACCTGAGGCAACGGCATTGTACTCCTGCTTGGCGACGGGAAATATTGCGCAAGTGGTGCGCTTCTCCTGCTGCGTCGGTTTACATATTTCGGAGAAATTCATCCTGGCTTGATTTGCATTCCGGTCAGTATGTCAGCAATATCCTGGAGATTTTACCGAGCATAGGAATGAAGCACAAGCGAACAGTTCATGCCAATGTCTCGACCGAATGTGCAGCAACGCCATGTCCAAACCCTTAACATGGGAAAGCTTTATCGATTCAGTTATCGAGAGAGTATGCACAAAAAAACGGTTACAAAGTGACTTGAATGTCACAAATTCTGTGAGAAGCATGCTTTACATCTGGTAAGGCTGCGCAAGGTCCACACGTGTTAGGCTACTGGTAAGGAGTCGCAAAAGTATATTGGGGACACCTTCCCGACCGAAGCTTTCGTAAACCACTTTTTTTCGACATGTCTTGAAATGATGCTTGGTCGCTGCCTCAGGAAATACGGTGCTGAGCATAAGCGAGAAAAAGTAACCCCACCACCCTGTCCAAACTGTACAGTACGGCTGAATTTGCGCCATTTTCCTTCGTATTTGACCACCATGCCGAGAGGCAATGCAAGGCAGGCGGTTGCCTACTTGCTCAGCCTTACAGTCAATAAGGTGAAGATACTCTCTCAATGCCATAAGAACGGCTTCCTTGGGCTGAACCTTTTTTCTGTTTTGCACTAGAACTCCTGAGTGAGCTTAGCTTTAATTACATTTCCCTGATGGCTTCAATCCAGCATTATCTCAGCGACTCTCAGATAGTCTGGGAGAGTTTCGACTTTTCCGCCTGCAATGAGTTCTCCGTGTCCGAAGTGTGGGTCGATAAGGAATATGCTACAACGACTACCGTACTACATCGAAAGGTTGCAAATCCACAAGCAAAGGAGTGGCTTCATCAGACAGACGGGTCGAATTCATGGCTGGTCGGTCAAGAAAACCAGAGATGCGCTTTGCGAATAGTGTGGATCCATCATGATACGAAACGCCGCCTCGATAACATTGACCAAGGAATATTTCAAGAACTGTGCCGCACGTTCGACCACGAACTTGCGCAAAGCTTTCTCCGAACGCAGTATGCGGGTATTGGAACGATAGACAGTACGACGTTGGGCGAGACTCACTTCCTTTGCAATCACCCCAAGCTTGCAGTCACCTGGTCGCAAGATGCGAAATCGAAGGTCGTGAGCGTTATATGCACAGCAGACCGCTTCAAACTCGACACTCTTCAGGGCCTCATGGGATGTCAATTCACTCACGAGCTAGCTCAGTGGAATATTCTGCCTGCTCTGATGTGCAGTATCCTTAGTTCCAAAGAGGTTGACATAGAGGCCGGCGATGTTAAGAGGGTCGTAAGACAGATCGAAGTCCGTACAGGCTACCATGAGTGGACGAGCAGGTCGGAAGGCCCCGCACGAGGAGATCTTGTCAGTCTCTCTGCCAGGATAACTGGAAGTGGTAGCAGAATAGCTTCCAACACAAGGAAGTTGGGAGTCATAGCAGATTATTGTCGATTCATCAGAATGCGTGTGTGTAAAGGGGAGGTTGGCGCTGGGCCAAGTGGTATCGAAGCCATTCTAGGTGCCGTTGAGCACCGTACTGCCATGCAAACGTTAGACCTGAAGTATATTCAGCACCGTGTGCAGTCACAAAAAGAAGCAGTAAGTCCGCATTTTCACTATTCGCGGTACCATTCTGATGGAGCCACAGTTATTCAATCTCGTTTCTGCAAACGACTCGGTAGTTGCTCGAGATATCTCTGAGAATTCTCGCATGTTAGCATCGGCAACCAACAGCGATGCTCGCAGTATGAAGGTCCTTGCGATGTTGACCATGACATTCCTGCCCGGAACATTTGTTGCAGGAATCTTCAGCACGCCTATCGTTCAAAGGCCTCTGCAAGACGATCTCATGAGTCTCAAGATCTGGAAAGTCGGACTTCTACTTTACATCACCTTATCTTTCGCTCTGGTACTGCTTGTATTTGCGACTTGGGGGCTATGGAACATCAAAGAAAAGACCAAGAAAGTGCGGACTCAAAACACGGCTTACAGCCTGCTTCAAAACTCGACAGAGACCGGAGCTTTGGCGCTTAAGAGAGCTGCAGTACTAGACTCGAAAACTTCGGTGCCGCTACCAGCATGTCAAATATGACGGGTCTTTGCAAAAGTAGATTCACTCCTCAGTGTACAGCTCGGGTGCTGGATCTTCAAACGGATTCTGTTGGTCCCCTGCTTGCTTGAAGAGGTTCTCTATCCTAGGATAATACACAAGTTTCATGCTGTGAGCGAGCGGGTTGCCGAAAAGCCTGGACGCTAAGATATCGTTGTTGACGGCGTAAGCTGAGACTCGGGATTCTAAGTCAGGTGGTCGTAGGGCTATTTGTGTGCCACTGCCGACGAAGCGCGGGGACTCGTTGTGCCAACTGATGTATGTTTCACTAGGTTGTACCCATGCTCTCACGAGAAACTCCAGGTAGTTTGGCTCGGCTACACAGACAGGATCTCCTTCGTTTATAAACGAAAGGAATGTTCCTCTGTGTGTCGAAGGACAGATGATTGGGGGCTTAGATATAGGTGGGCTGCCAAACGTAATACAGTTTATCGAACTTATACTCTCGTCTGGTCACAAAGCGGTAAGCTGATGAACGAGCATGAATGGTTGGGACCCTCTTACTTGACTGGAGATTGGAAAGCACGGATGCATTTGAGGTCATGAAGCCAAATAGAAGTTGTGCGATTGCGCCGCCGGCAGAGTGGCCAGTGAAAAGTATACTGATTGGTGCAGGCATGCTTCGGAGATGTCTCTCTAGTTCGAGCGATAACGAATGCTGTGTCTTCTTCGCTATTTCGGCGAAACCTTTGTGAACTAGATATTCCTCGCCAAGCTCCTTGCTTGCGACACTATCAGCATTCACATTGGCCATCCATTCTACCCTCTTTCTAGTCGCTGTGAAGGATATGATCAAGAGAGTCCCATTCTTCCAACATTGTTTGTATATACCATAACTTTTGGCGCTACCATCAATACTGCCGCTTGAAAGACTAATCCGCATCTCAGACTGCTGCGCGTTGTGGACGTTTATGGCGCACAGCGCAGCATATGAAGCGAGTTGCCGCTCGTCAATGGACCTAAGCCAGGTCAGAGACCAGTTGCGAATACCGATGCCGCTGCCCGACGCTTACAAGCTGACGCGATCGAGATCGGCGGGAAGTCCGTATTGTGGATGATGCTCAATCCTACCTATGTAGTCCGCGACCTCTGTTTCTACGTCTCCAGCTTGGAATTGTCAGTGACATTAGGCTTCTATCACATTAATCTACCTATCCACTTACACACGTCGCTAGTCAAGTCTATTTGGTCGACAACATCCTTTAGCAACTTGGCCGCGGCTGATGTTGCCACCGCATTCGACGTTACCTGTGTTGACTGCGATCCACTTTGTGACGTTGATGCCACCGCTCCAGCACTTTCGTAAAGAGCTTTCTGTTTCTTGCTTGACAAAGGTAGATAGTATTTTATCTTCTCGTTCAACTTTGCCTTGTTTTTGGGCATCCTGACTAGCTGGTGGCTGTAGGTTACGCATGGACCTGCCTATATAATAGCACCGATTACTGTAACACAAAGAGGGGTAGTGGGCACGTGTTGTGCGGTCAGTGCGCCATTGCGACGTCACTTCCCACAGCCTTTTGGTAGCAGCAGGCATCAATATCTGCTCCATCTCAACCGATCAAGAAAAAGCTTGTCGAACGCTATTACAAACCACATGTCGTGATGGATGAATGCAAAGAAGCGAGCACCGAGAATATCTTGGGCTCGCTCCAATCAATATATTGGAAAGGTGTCGGACGAGAGGTTTGCGAGGCAGCCTTAGCGTATCGGAAGATTGAGCAAGAATATCCCGACCTCAGCCCGTATGAGAAAAGAGACGGAAATTCGGACTTCTCTGGTGCCAATTTCAAAAATATTTGCTCCTTGTTGAGTATGTACAGCCTGTATAGTATGCTAAGCATGCGATACTAGTTCGTTGAATAGTGCATGCTAAAGTCGAACTAGCGCCTTGGACAGGAGGAGCTGATGGGTTTGATTCTGACGAGCTTCACAGGAGGGCAACCGATAAAGCGAAAGGTACGAAGATTCGATGTCTGGCAAGAGTGTTTTGCTTACATGTTGAACAGAACACTTAGAAATTGACGTACAGAGACGTCGAGCTCGGTACCTTCTACAGGCGATTGGTATTTACATTGAGGAAATCGCAGAACTATGGTTTGCCTGACTCTGAGATGAAGGTCTTTTGGACATTGATGCAGTTCACGACAGCATGAATGATACAACGATTGGCCGTCATAATCACCATCCACTAGGTTTGTTATCCATGTCACAAGCAGCTCACACCTATGTTGTTCCGCCTTTCTTACCTGCTCAATAGGAGAAAAAATCGAAACTCCCGATGGCGCATGTTTCTTCCGGGAAATGGTATGCCTAAGATGCAAGTGGTCTCTGCGAGGAACTTTCTACTACGAATGCAAACAGGGCTGTTTTAGGTTCGTGCATAACTTGTTCGTGGGCTTGAAACCACCGCTAACATCTATGAATGGAGCGAGAATGGGCATACCGGCGATGAACCATACGTTGAGAATCAAAAGGGCAGCGTGGTTGTGAGATATAATATTGCTGAAGAGTTACAGCAACAGCTCTTTCAACCACCCAATAGGCGTTGTCCGGCTTGCATAGTGAGCGTAAAAGAATTCGCTTCGTGCGAACGTAAACATTACAAGAAGATATATCCTAAAGAAAAAGCCAAAGGTATAGAAATTCAAGTGATATGCTTACCTCCTGGTGATTCTGACTTATAAAAGGTCAGGCTGCATTTGAATCTCGACTGCGAGGCAGGGAATTCCAAAAGCCAACATCTCAGGGCGGTTCATACGAACCTACTTTGAAAAGAGTTATCCCACAGATCTTGAGTCCTTCGTGGTATGCGCAAGCTGGTCCACTTCACTTCGCTCTCATGTTCGGTCCTTTGATGATCGAAAATGGGGTTCCACAGTAGGTTCACTCGAAGAGGCTCACGTAGAGAGAGACATACTGATACTTGTGGCAGTTCTCTGGGTGGTGCGTTGATATCATGCCGTCCAGTTCCCTCATTGCAATTCCAGGCGCCGAATATGCAGTACATATCTACCGAAGAAGATGCAGAAGCCGATTCTCGAGATGATACTCTCGTTGCTTATGTCTTCAATGACGAGGCATCTGATGCACGGCTGATCAAAACGTGTTATCGTAGAAAAAGCGATAGGCGATTTCTCGGATACGCAAAGAAAGTTGTCGGAGGTGCATTTTCCGGACACGATGAAATTTTCGCAGGAAAGGAAGAGAAGATCATTGACCAATTTCTCGCCGCCACGAACTCACTTCCAGAGAGGTTGGATCCAAATGTAGCGGCACCAGTACGTCATCACCGTACGAAGCTCGCAAAGCTGGTAGAGCCTGTGATCGGTATCATCAAGGAAACTTATTCCCGTCAAGTCGACATCTATCTGCAACACTTTGCGCAGGTTTTGAAGAACATAAACACACGGCTAAAGTGGGAGCTTAAAACCAACAATTGCCAGCACTTCAACACAAAGCTTCTGAAAGGCCTACTTATCGATCGTGTCGTTCCCCTAGGGTTCTTCAAAGACGAAGCCGTCAGAAACAACAACAACTGGCAAAGTCCACGATATTGCATTAGTTTCGGTCCCAGAATGGACACAGCACTCGCTCTATTGCGACCGCAGCGACGCTCTATAGTCTGGAACTTCTATCATGAGAAAAGAGACTATTGTGACATCATTGAGTTCGGCGAAGGCTTCCGTACAAAATCGAGCCCAATACCGACAGATACTTGGGAAGTTCTCGACGGCATCGACGACAAGGAAGCGCAGAAAGTCTCACTAGCCGACGCTCTCTGGAGTGTTCCAAGGGACGCAATATCCATACTACAAACCCACCTTCATCGCAGTGCACCTCGGTATTCCACCATGGAGGGAAAAGCGCTATCAGAAAGTGAATGGTACAGCAACAGGTTGCGAGTTTACTATCAGCTTGATGTCTTCTTGAGCCTCAGCGGTGGCCTCGTCAGAGCTTTATCGGAGCAAGCCGCTGAGAAGCAAAACTTGATTCCAGAGGCTTTTATGATCAACACTATCGAGTTCAACATCCTTCATGCATCAGAAAAGATATGGCATCCTTCAAGCAGATACCATGACTTGTATTATATATCAGGGCGCGAAAGAGCTTGGATGATGCTGTTGGTTAAACACTATGTCAAGAAGCTTTTCACCAAAGCAGGATAGAATGATGGTTCGACGTTTTTTGCCGATCATTCAAGACTTTGATGCGCCATGGATCCTGGGGATTTGAGCTTTCGTTATGTCGATCTGAGATTCAGCAAATCAGAGTAGCAGGATTATTGCCATTCGCTATTATTAATCATTCGGCAACGCTGTATCTCTTAGACAACGGGACTCAATTGTATAAAGTATGATTGAGGGGTCAGTTTTTGGTAATTGTAGCTTCACGCCTCTCTGCCTACTTAAATAAGTTTGATGACGTCCAGGGTGGAACAGGGATAGGCACTTTCATCATCGCTTGTCATAGCTCTCTTTTGGGTATATAAGTCTGTTCTCTCGGGCGTAATGGATAGAATGACCTCTTAAAACTCCTCCACCGTGTGAATTCTCTAAGTGAGTCGAAATAAACTTTAGAGCGTTCTTATTAATCCTCGACATTATGAGATCATCAAGCAAGCGAGGCATGTGAACGTTACTCGTGTGATTGATACATTGTATAGTTCAAGGCTGTGCTTCGGCGCTGAACCACAGACATGCATGGTGAGTGTTGAAGAACTCTATCACGCCAACCCGTCCCGCATCGATGCGTCTGGCCGTGAAGCGCCAAAAGCTCTACGAATGTTGAAAGACCGCGCTTTTCCTAACGCCATGACCGCTATTAAAGTATGAATCTAGAAAAGACCTCCGATCTCGCCTGTCTCGACATCGACGTCGACGTTGAGGTATCCAGGCGCAGTCGGCAGTCCAGGAATAGTTTGGATATCTGCGGCCAGCGCGTACAGGTAGCCGGCACCAGCCGCCATTCTGACGTCGCGGATGGGAACCGTGAAGCCTGTCGGGGCACCCTTGAGCTCAGGGTCGTGACTGAGCGAGTATTGAGTCTTCGCAACGCAGATGGGCAGGTTGCCAAGGCCCTGCTTGGTGTAGGTGTCCACCTTCTTCTGAGCGAGTTCTGAGAACTCAACCTTGTCCGCGCCGTACATCTTCTGGGCAATCGCATCCATGCGCTCCTGCACTGTTCCTTCCAGGTCATATAGGAGCTTAAAGTCCGACTTGGCGTCGCTCGCCGCAATAATGCCCTTGGCGAGGTCGACCGCGCCCTTGCCGCCCTCGGCCCAGTGATTGGCCGCGATGGCATCTTCAGCACCAGCGGCGAGGGCCTCCTCCTTGATTACATCAATTTCAGCCTGGGTGTCAGTCGAGAACTTGTTGATGCAGACCACGACAGGAACGCCGTACGCCTTGGCGTTCTCGATGTGCTTCTTCAGGTTGACGCATCCCTTGCGAAGGATCTCGACATTCTCGGTTCGGTAGACCTCGTGGAGCTGAGCGCCTGCGGAAACCGGGGGACCGCCACCGTGGACCTTCAGGGCACGGACGGTAGCAACGATGACGACAGTGTCAGGCTGAAGCCCTGAGGAGCGGCACTTGATGTTGAAGAAACGCTCACCACCCATGGTGAAGTCGAAACCTGATTCAGTGACCACAAAGCCAGCCTTCTCGGCATGATCCTCATCCGGCTCGGTGCCCGCAAGCTTGAGCGCAAGCTTGTCAGCGAGCACTGACGAGGCTCCGATACTGATATTGGCGAAAGGACCAGCGTGAACGAAGACGGGTGTGCCCTCGAGTGTCTGCATCAAGTTGGGCTTGATGGCATCCCTGAGCAAGGCAGCCAGAGCACCACCAGCACCGATGTCGTCGCACGTGACGGGGTCTCCCTGGCGGGAGGTAGCAACGACCATGCGGCCGAGGCGTTCCCTCAGGTCAGCCAGGTCGTTGCTGAGCGCAAGGATGGCCATGCACTCGCTGGCAACAGATATGTCGAAGCCAGTCTCACGAGTCTGACCCTTCTCTGTCGGGGCCTGACCAATGGTAATGCCTCGCAGATGCCTGTCATTGACATCCAAAACACGGCGCCAGGTGATAGTCTCAGGGTCAATATCAAGTCTGGCGAAACGGCGGATCTCCTCCTCCGTCAGTTCGTCGGGGTTGGTCTTCGTGATGCCGAGCTTCTTCAGCCGGCGGTACATGATGGGAAGGAACTCGCGCTTGCCCTTCTTCGCCGGTACAAGTCGCTTGTAGAGAGGGCCATCCTTCTGGGTGTTCTCGTGGAAGATGCGCGTCTCGATGGCCGCAGCGAGGAGGTTGTTCGCGGCAGTGATAGCGTGGATATCGCCAGTCAGATGGAGGTTGAACTCATCCATGGGGATGACCTGGCTGTAACCACCACCTGCAGCACCACCCTTGATGCCAAAGGTCGGCCCCATGGACGGTTGCCGGACGTTGGCGAAGCAAATTCTGCCGAGATGCGCTCCGAGTGCTTGTGCGAGACCCACGGTAGTGGTCGATTTGCCCTCACCGAGAGGAGTGGGCGTGATACCAGCGACCAAGATGTACTTGCCGTTCTTGCGGTGCTCCAAGCGCTTCAGCAGAGAAAGGTCCACTTTTGCCTTGGTCGAGCCGTACGGTTCCAGCTCGTTGGGCAAGATGCCGACTTCAGCTGCAACAGACGTGATGGGCTTCGGATGTTGTTTTCTTGATACCTCGATGTCCGAAGGTACTGGATCCAGGAGCTTCAAGGGTAGCGGGTTGATCTTTCGCTTCTTCTGCCTGTCGAACGTGGCGTCTGCGGAGTCTACCACATTCTGGAGAAGCATAGCAACAGTCATAGGTCCGACACCTCCAGGCACGGGTGTGATGTGGGAGGCGACGTCTACCGCGGAATTGTAGTCGACATCACCGACGAGCCTTTGGCCGGACTTCTTCGTGTCATCTGGGATGAAGTTGGTGCCCACGTCGATGACGACGGCTCCTGGCTTCAGCCACTCGCCCTTGACAAAGTGTGCGACACCAATGGCGGCCACGACGATGTCCGCCTGCTTGACGATCTCAGGCAGGTTGGCGGTCTTGGAGTGGCAGACGGTCACGGTCGCGTCGGCGTTCTTCAGCAGGTTGCTCACCGGGCTGCCCACGATATCGCTCCTGCCCAAGACGACGGCGTTCTTGCCCTTGGGATCAACGCCCGCCTCCTTCAGCAGCACCATGACACCCTTGGGCGTGCATGGCGTGAACAGAGGCTTGCCGCCGCGCTTGGCCAGCTCACCAATGCTCGCAATGCCGAAACCGTCGACGTCCTTCTCGTCGGCAACGGCCGATGTGATTGTGTGCTCGGAGATGTGCTTGGGGAGGGGCAGCTGGACGAGGATGCCGTGGATGCTGGGGTCGTTGTTATACGTGGTGAGAGTGTACAGCAGGTCGGCCTCAGAGACGTCCTCGCCGAACTTGACGAGTTCGGCTTCGATGTTGGCCTGTCGTCAGTGTTAGTGGTGGTTCGAGTCGCAGGGAGGGGCGCACCTGCCTCTTCCGCGGCCTTCAGCTTCATGCGCACGTAAGTACCTGCCCCACGTCAATTGCTGCTCGTGTGCTTCCATCCCACAACAGACTGGGTACATACTCGAGTCCGACCTGTCTCCAACTGTGAATAGTTAGCCTTTGACGATGTTGCTTCCTACGGTGCTGCGCTTACCCTGAACGATCTTCAGCGACGGGCGGTACCGCGAGTTGGTCGCCTGCTTCTGCTTGACCTCTGCGCCAAGGCGTTCGCGGATGCTGCGCGCAATGGCATTGCCATCGATCTTGGAGGCCGTCATGAGGGGCGAGGTGTGGGAGAGGAGACGCCGTGAAGCGGGCGGTGGATAGACATGGCTCCGAACGTACGGAGAGCGAAATAATATTGTGGTCGGCGGGGTAGCTTGCGGCGGAAACCAACGGCCCTGCGCGCTGATCGATATCGGAGGCGGCCTCATCGTCGGGCCAAATGCAGCCAAATGCGTCTATCAATTCCAGTGCGAGAGGCCACTGATTTTATCAACCATGACACCTAACGTCGGTTAAGATGAGTCAGGCTCGCGCGAACGACGGTGGAAGAAGGCCAACGCCGGGTACGCCAACCGGCACCGAAGCCTTTCAATAGCTTTCCTTCCCTCTGCTTCCGTCGCGTCTCAATTACGTACAAGCAATGTGAGGAGATGGAGGGTCACGAGGTTAGAGCTTGTCAAAGTCTGAGTACGTCAAGGGATGCGATTGACCTTTCGAGTCTTCTTTGACTGGCCGTGCATCGGGATGCTGGGCCAAAAATTCGACAATTATCTAGATGCAGTTTAGTGCCTCCGATGCAAACTAGTCCCCGACATCGCGGGAACGTCCTTCATCCCGACTGCACCCAATCCTTATCTCAAACATGACATCTGACCGGTACTTGATGTACGTGGTGTTCAGTCAGATAGTTCGATTAACCCTCGACCCGAAGACATGCACATATTTTCCGACACTTCCCCAACCTCCCTAGGCAGCTAGCTCGGGCGCCGGAGGGTTCTCGAACATGTCCATCAGGACACCAAACAAGACGAAGAGTGCCTGCGCTTTCTCCCTGAGAGTTTCACGGTGGTCTGGATGGCAATAGCGAGCGAATCTGTCCGGATGCCACTTGTTGCGCTCCATCTTCAGCGTGTCCAGGCAGTAGTCGCCAGAACCGCGCATCAGCTCGTGTAGATCGTGGTAGCAGATGCCGAGACAATGAGGGTCCGTCTTCCGAGGGCTACATATGTCCTTGGTACAGGCATTCATGTAACGAGGTAGGTCCGGGAAGGTGCGAATATTGCCCGTCTTGAGCATCTTCTCAACATCGACCGTGAATCGTGCATATGCCTCTCGAGGGTCGACGTGTGGTATCATCTGTTGGAAGTCCAGCCAAGATCGATGCCTAAGGTGCGGTTACAAAGTCAGTTTGAGTTAAGACAAGGTGGTGTGTCCCAGCTAAGCGAGAAGAAATGATTCCTTCTGCAAGAAAGACACATCCACGTTGTACTGTACGGTTTGCTTACACCCATCCATGCTGCCTGCGCTGATTCTCCACAAGGAACCAATCCTTTCCCATGTATTTCAGAGACTTGACTCGCTCACCCTTCTTCAGTTCGAGTTCCCACGAATCTCTCGCGTGCGATCGTCCGGTGTATCTGCTGACTGCCCACTGGAACACCTGCAGTCCTTCCAAGTCCTTTGGGACATTGATGACCTGGTTATAACTTGGAGGAGGATTCCGCTTCGAGTGCAGCCGAGATACGATGTCCTCTGGTTCGAATCGAAGTACGAAATTTGGTTCGCGGCCGTCTTGGGCTTTCTCGAAGAATGCAAATGTTCCACCCGTGGGAGAATGTGGATCGATCGCGATGTACTGAGCTCGTTAGCTCACTGCACATGTGTGCACCACGGGCAGAAAGTTGCGTCCTCACAGCTAAGTTCGTGTGCGTCAAGTTGTCCCAGGCGGCCCTGAGAAGTTCCGCGCCTCTGCTCGTGCAGAGCTCCGCATAAGCGTCCCCGTTCTTGAAGTACCAGCTGCTGTTGTCGTGCCAAGCTATGTTGTCAATAGTGCCCGACATCAGCACTCCTTGGGAGCCATTGGTTTCGTCGAAGTCTGTAGAACTCATATGATGAAGGACAGCGCGCAAACCTTCGGATATTCTCCGAGATGCCCAGAGTGAGCCTGCCCAGGCAACGTAGGATCCATTCGCACCAAGTTGGACGCGTAGAGACGAGGCGCGCTCTTTCGAGGCGGAAGAGATGCGATTAACGAAGCTCTTCAAACCAGTTGGAATACCACCCCCAGCTCGATGCGTGATGCCTCCACCTCTCCTCTCGTAGGTGAAGAAGTACGAGTTGGCGTCGCTGCCGAAAGAGGCGTGAAGCACCTTCCTGAGCTGGCCGCCTAACAAATCCTTGACAACTTTACGCGGCAGTTGAGTGCTGCCATGATAACGCATATCAATAAAGGGGATGGTGCTTTCTCAAAACATATGTACTTACGTCGAGTAGCCGTTGGGCGTGGCACAGAACTGCGTGGCGCCAGGACCAAATGCGATGCAATACTGGTCAGCACCGAGCGGCTCGAGTGCCGTGAGCGCCGCCGAGATGTCGACGACCTGGGCCGGGTTTGTGAGCGCCATAGCAAACCAGCTCCTGGCGTTGCGATTGCGAGGTGTGAGAGTGGAGTGTGGTGTTGAGATCGATGGGAGCGGCGTTTGTTTGGGAAGGCGCGCCTGCCACGGGTAAGATGGACCAGCAAACGGACAGCGTGGGCCTGTATCTTGGTGAAGGCAAGCTGTACAAAGTGCCATTGATGTCTATAAAGTGCTTCACTTGTATAGTACCGTGGGAATACTCATGTTACACGTTGAACTAGGATAGGGCATACATATCCCATGCAACTGCCGTCTCTCCTGTTGATTTCGTGCGCAAAACAACACAAAGAGGGAAGACTTGAACACATTTGAAAGGAAGACATGAGCGACAGTTCTAGTGAGTTTGTCGAGCAGCTTTCAACCACTGACGCGGTACCATACAGTTGAATCTTTTCAGCAATTCAAAGCTGTGTGATGTAGATAAGAAGATTAGTCCGGAGCTGTCTGGCGCGAGTTTGAAGATTTTAGATTATTCTTGGTATATAGTGAGCCGCGCAGTCTCACCGAGCGTATTTGGCAGAAGTTCTGGAGGTGTTCAGACGGTTTGCACGGCATGCTATTGCGGCAGATGTCCATGACCATGCCTGAATCCATCGAACGACCCAGCTTCGCTGTGACTCACACACTCAGGTCCACGGCAAGATGCGCGCTCCAACGAACGAGGGAGGGAATGAGTCGAAGTGATTGTACCCCGGTGGATTGATGCGGGACAGCCGTGACCTAGGCCGCATTCGGGCGGCGCTAACCAGCCCACTTCCACGAACACCATCCGCATTATGAGCAGACTCACTTGCGAAATTTCACAAAACCGTCTCCCCGCCGCCACATCGATCCGAACTCTCCTTCTCCACAACAGCATACAAGATGAGACCCATATTGCTCTCCGGGCACGAGCGCGCGCTCACCCAGGTCAAATACAACCCCGATGGCGACATCATTTTCTCAGTATCCAAGGACCACGTCGTGTGCGCATGGTGTTAGTGACCCCGGCTGCGACAGCGCTACGTGCAGTTGCTTACAGGAAGCAGACTCCCACAACGGTGAACGGTTAGGAACCTACCACGGCCACCAGGGTGCGCTCTGGACCGTTGACGTCGACCCCACTTCCACCCTCCTCGCGACCGGCGGCGCCGACAACACGATGCGGCTATGGGAGGTCAAGTCGGGCAAGCTGCTGAAGACCTGGGACTTCGCCACCTCGATAAAGCGCGTGGAGTTCTCGGCAGACGGCCGGCAGCTGCTTGGTGTTACTGAGAAGCGATCCGGCCATCTCGGTATGATCTATGTCTACGAGATCAACCCCGACATCGAGGCACAGCAGTCAGATGAGCACGTTTTGAGAATAGTCTGCGAGGATAGCAAGCCCACGGTTGCAGGCTTCAGCTACCTAGCGCACTACATCATCGCTGGACACGAAGACGGCAGCGTTTCGCAATTCGACGCCAAGAACGGAGAGCTGCTCTACAACACCCAAGTCCACGAGGCAGATGCGCTGAGTACGTTATCACGGCTTGTGTATTTGGATACTGCTAACCTTGACAGTCACCGATCTCCAGTGGTCCCAGGACCGCACATACTTCATCACTGCTTCCAAGGACAAAACGGCAAAGATCTCCGCCGCCGACAGCATCGAAGTGCTCAAGACCTACGTCGCCGACACGCCCCTCAACAGCGCCGCCATCACACCTATCAAGGACTACGTAATCCTCGGCGGTGGCCAAGCCGCCATGGATGTTACTACTACCAGCGCCCGTCAAGGAAAGTTCGAAGCCCGTTTTTACCACAAGATCTTCATGGAGGAGATTGGCCGCGTGAGGGGTCACTTCGGTCCGCTCAACTACGTCGCGGTCCACCCGCAGGGCACAGGATATTGCAGCGGCGGAGAGGATGGTTACGTTCGTGTGCACCACTTCGACAAGGGCTACTTCGACTTCATGTACGAGGTGGAGAGGGAAAAGGCACAGGAGCTGGCGAACCTGTAAAAGGCATGGACAGCGATGGATGATGGATGCATGGAACGGCGTTCGGTGCCTAGGGTCATTTGCTCACATCTTGGAATGGAGGGTCATTGTGCAAGGTCGCTCAGTAGAGTGTATGTGTAGACGAAAAGCTTAATGCAGTCTATTCGAATTTTGCCTGATTTTTTGCCTAACAAATATCCAACGGTTACAATTCATTGTTTGAACCAGCTCGAGATGTCTCGAGAAGTACTCTATGTCGACGCGCGCAGCCAACGCTGCCTGGGTACTGTTGGGGAGACATCTTCCATGTGAGATCGGCTTTTGATTGGCTACCTGCATTTGGTGGGGCGTGTTTTCCAACTTTGCTCACCATCGCGGCTGCCTCTCGCATTTCACGTGGCAACTCTATTTGAACGGCAGTCAAAGCTGCAAACCCATCTTCTACAAGCCTGTGATGCGGATCCAGTATCGCAACACAAAGCATCCCTATCTCAATTTCACGATCACTACACCTATGTAAGCGCCCGTCGACATTCTTAGATACCGCAACGATCCTTATGAATTATGCATAGAGCCTGCTTGTTCGTCTTCACCTTCGCTTTATTCTTCTTCTGGACGCAAGAGAAGATGTCCACCTCCGCGTCGGATTCGCCGAAGAGCTTTCATTACGAGTTCGAGACACTGAAGGGCTACTTCGCGCAAAGCGAGGATTCAACCGACGACTCTAAATTCGATTTTGTACGTCCAATTGCCGTCAAGAGGCTTGTTAGCTCATGAAGACAAGATCAAAGAAGAGTTCGGGCTCCTGGAGCGAAAGTATGACACCGATACAGATGCTGGAAAAGATCAAGGACAGGGACAGTGGCGCAGGTTCGAAAAGTTCGTCAGGGACTTGAACGAGAAGAGTGCAGTGGGGGAGAGCGTCAAAGTGCTCTTCTTAGGGAGACATGGACAGGGGTTTCACAATGTCGCGGAAAGCAAGTATGGGACTAAGGCTTGGGATGTACGTTGCCTTCATTTTCCCCGGCCTTACTCCTGATACTGACTCACCAGTGCTACTGGTCCATGCTTGATGGTGTAGGCGACGTCACTTGGTCCGATGCCCTTCTCACTGAGGTTGGCCAGGGCCAGGCGAAAGACGTGCATGGTTTGTGGCAAAAGCTGCTTCCCAAGGGAATCCCACCGCCGGAGACGTACTACGTCAGCCCGTTGACAAGAACCATTGAGACGGCCGACCTGAGCTTCAAAGGACTAGATCTGCCGCACGACAAGCAGTATCGACCATACATCAAGGAGGTTTGACTCCACGCATCCGTTGATATGGAGCAGCATTAACTGTCGAATAGCTCGTGAGAGAAGCCCTGGGAGTTCACACATGCGACCGCCGAAGCACAGCTTCTCATATCGTCAAGACGTTCCCGCATGTCACGTTGGAACCGAACTTCTCCGAGCCTGATGTTCTCTGGGAAGCGGACTACCGCGAACCTCGGTCAGCTCGGCAGTATCGTCTGTCTCAATTGTTGGACGATATCTTCGACAACGACGATGGAGTTTGTCTCTCATTGACAAGCCACTCGGGTGCTATTGGGAGCATCTTGGCGGCCATTGGGCATAGGACATTCGCATTGCAGACAGGCGGAGTCATCCCAGTGCTAGTCAAAGCCAAAAGGGTAGAAGGACCCAGAAGCAAGCCGCCCAAGGAGCCGAGCAAAGCACCCCCGATGTGCAAGGAACCTCCTGTGGGTGTGTAGTTGTTAGCCAGAGTCGTGGCGATGCTCGGTTGCTGGAGAGAACCGGGTGGGCGTTGCAACAAGCATCGACTATCGACTCTCTAAAGTCATTACACAGTCCACATCCAGACCATGCGGCCAGTGACGACCAATTTACGTTACACGGTGGCGCCCTGTCTCCGTCTGCGCCGGGTGGATGCGCTGACGAGTGAAAACGCGTGTCCGAGACAGCATGCAGGGCAGCGTGTTGTGCCTGACTTAAGAACGCTTAGATCCCGTACCGGGTCCCCTGACGCGACTACGGTCTGAGTTCTTGCTTTGTGTCTGCGAACGTCGTCGAGATGGCTGTACTGTGTAGCCTGTCGCCGATATCGTCACGCTTGGGTCGCAACGCGACCTGCCTCCAACGGGGCCCCACGTCCCTCATCCGTCACCAGCCGTCGCGTGATGACTGTACAGCTCGTTCGGAGACGCGCAACAAGCCCCGACGGCGCAATAAAGCTTCATCAAAGGTCGTCCGTCCTGCGACCTGCCTGTCCTGCCGTTCCTCCTGTCCTGACTGTGGGGTATTAGCCGAACCGGTAACTCCTCCTCGTACTCGGCAGAGCACCCATACAACAACTGGGTGACGTGACTTGCTACCTGCCGTCGCATCAAAGCTCATCTTCTTGCCTCGGACGGGTCTCTTTACCCCGCGACGATACCCACACAGCGCACCTCTACTCGGACCTTGCCCGAGCTATTGGTGTTTGCGCGGCCGAGAGCTCTCAGCGTTCCCTTGGTACGAAGTGCGAAATCCAGACCTCGGCGTCTTCCGAGGTTATCCAACGGCGCATCTGCTTGAAAATGGCAACCATGAGAGCCTCGACGCCAGCTTTTCGCGCTGCAGCACCTCTGCCGCGACTTTCACGTGGCTTCGCAACTAGGACTCTCGCCCTCCAGCACGCTGCGAGACCGGCCTCCGCTCTCCGAACCAGCACATCGAGCCCCAGGCTTGCTCTGTACACACCTATTGTCGCTACACGCAGCGTCGACATTGCACAGCAGCGCAGGATGGCGTCCTCAAGCATCAAGAAGATCAAGGTCAAGAACCCCGTCGTCGAGCTCGATGGCGACGAGATGACGCGCATCATCTGGCAGGAGATCAAGGACCGCTTCATTCACCCCTACCTCGACATCGACCTCAAGTACTACGACCTGGGCCTGCCCTACCGCGACGAGACTAACGACAAGGTCACGCTGGATGCCGCAGAGGCCATCAAGAAGTACTCGGTTGGTGTCAAGTGCGCCACCATCACCCCCGATGAGCAGCGTGTCGAGGAGTTCAAGCTCAAGAAGAGTATGTACAGCACTGAACCTTGATTGCAAGGGCAATACTCACAATGCAATAGTGTGGCTGTCGCCCAATGGCACCATTCGAAACCACCTGTAAGACCTCCGCTCGCACACGAGAGGGAGCGCATTACTGACCGCATGCAGAGGAGGGACCGTCTTCCGCGCACCCATCGTCATCCCCGCCATTCCCCGCCTCGTACCCGGCTGGAAGCAGCCCATCATCATCGGCCGTCACGCTTTCGGCGACCAGTACCGCGCAAAGGACCGCGTTATCCCCGGCGAAGGCACCCTCGAGATGGTATACACTCCCAAGGGCGGCAAGCCCGAGGTGATCAAGGTCTACGACTTTCCCGAGGGCGGGGGTGTCGCTCAGACCCAGTACAACACCTCTGAGTCCATCGCTGGTTTCGCACACGCTTCGTTCAAGCTTGCGCTCGACAAGAAGCTGCCGCTGTACATGAGCACCAAGAACACCATCTTGAAGGCGTACGACGGCAAATTCAAGGATGTGTTCCAGGACATCTACGAAAAGCAGTACAGGAAGGAATTCGAGGCCAAGGGCATCTGGTACGAGCACCGTCTCATCGACGACATGGTTGCGCAGATGATCAAGAGCGAGGGTGGTTACGTTATCGCCTTGAAGAGTGAGTCAATGCAATCCGCAAACAGCAAGATATCCTAACCATCCTAGACTACGACGGAGACGTCCAGTCCGACATTGTCGCCCAGGGTTTCGGTTCCCTCGGTCTCATGACCTCGGTTCTCATCACCCCCGACGGCAAGACCTTCGAGGCTGAAGCTGCGCACGGCACCGTCACCCGCCACTACCGCGAACACCAGAAGGGCAAGGAGACTTCCACCAACCCCATTGCCTCTATCTACGCATGGACACAGGGTCTCTCCAAGCGCGGTGAGCTCGATGGCACACCCGATCTCGTCACCTTCGCGGAGCAGCTCGAGAAGGCGTGCGTGGACGCTGTTAACATTGACGGCATCATGACCAAGGACTTGGCGCTTGCGTCCGGCAAGAAGGAGAGGAGCGCATACGTGACGACGAACGAGTACTTGGATGCCGTTGAGCGGAGACTTAAATCTAGCTTGAAGGAGAAACTATAGGCGCAGAGGGCTGGATCTTGATGTGCATATGTGAAGCGTTGTAGATACGGCCATTTCTTGGTCTCGACCTGATCTTGTTGATCGTGAACGTATGGCTTACGATGTCTAGGTAGGGATTATCGAGACGATTCCAGCGTTGCTTGCGTTGCGAGATAAATAGTAATCTCTACAGCATTCTGAAGCAAAATTTTGCATCCGTCTATTATTGGTACCACTGTCCCACGGCATTGTTTGTAACACAAGCCCGTCGCGCGCCCGCTAAATACCTTCCTCGCAATACTCGAAGGTCGAAAAGTAGGCCTCTTTACAGACACATCAACGGACGTGATACTGTTTGGGACCATTTGGTTGAAACTTGCGCCCTCAACGACTTTTCATCACATGACGTCGTTCATTCACTAACGCTTTGTCCCGCTGAATTCGGACACTAAACGCTACGGGCTTCCGCGCCATCGATATCAATAGTGCGGGGCAGCCTGCATTTCCCGCGCCGTCAACACTGGTCCCTTCAATTCCTGCTGTTGTGAGGACGCTTCCCCATTCCGGAGCGCGGGACGCCACAATGGACTACTACGACAAAGAAAGTGTTGTTGGCGAGACAGAGAGGTGCGATACGCCTGCAGCACTCGATGCTGAAGATACACACCAACCCCGCTCTCCCGTGAAGCTGTCAACACAAACGGAGAGTCAGCAGTCGAGCTCTGCGAAGAAGTTTCCCCTCGGCTCTGCGCCTGCGCCCTCGAGCGGTCATGCGAAAGGTTCGAATAACATCAATTTAACGAATCTACCCTCAACCCCCATCAAGATACAACGGAGCCGCCCGTCGAGCCCAGTCAAGACTCCAGGAAGCCGCCCACCCAGTCGTCCTTCGAGCCCGCTCAAGCGAACACCAGCCCCAGGAAAGAACGAACACTTCGAGACAACGCCAACAAGCTTCCGATACACAATCGAGCTACCCGAGAGCAAGATCGTGCCGAAGAAAGACAGCGGCGCTACTCCGAGCAAGTCCAAGACCTCTACCCCGGGGAAGAAGTTTGCACTCGCAGATGCCCCCTCCAAGCAAAACAGCCCCAAACGAGGCAGCAGCCCAGCAAAATCCGCGAATCCGCGAAAGGAGCTGTTGAGGACGCGCGCTGCGAGTCCGGAGAAGCACGGTACCGCGAATGGCGTGAACGGAGCGGAGCCGACTCCGGCGTATGCCACCCCGCGAAGCCACAAGAAGCGCAACTCGGTGAGGCTGACGAAGACGAATGGCGTGCATGCTGGCACGCCGACTGTTGAAGTTACGAAGGAAGATGTATGGATAGGCGTGCAGTTGAAATCGCCTTGGACGTCGGAGGGTGGTGGTGTCGGTGCTCAGGCGAAGGAAAACGATTCGCATGAAGGTGAACGTGGAACGGGTGTGGATGGCCCCTCCCCTTCACCAGCATCTATGGAGTTTCCACAAGAGTCGAATGTCATGGGGGTGGAAGCAATTGCGGTACTACCGAAAAAGCAGTTGGTGGCAACAAACTTCGGCGAGATGCTGAGGTATTCGAGCCGGACTATAGTGCAAATAAGCTCGAGCTCATTCGACGAAGCGCCGGAGAAGACGTTCGCCAGTCCGACAGTCCTAGACAAGGCACGACGGAATTCTGAGATGCATCCTCAATCCCTGGTTGGCGTGATTGCGAAGCCGAAGTTCAAAAGTAGCTCCCTCACGAAACAGGCGATCGCACCGGTGACCAAAGGTTCAACCAATGGAGCACTTGATGGAGTAAGCAAACATTCTGCGGAACAACCTGAAGCACAGAAGAATTCAACACGGCGGCGAGTGTCGTTCGCTAGTATTCCTCGTACACCCACCGGCACTCCTCCAGCTATCATGGCGGCCATAGAAGCAGACATGAACGACATACGCAGCAGCCTCCGACGATCGCTCGGCAACGGCTACACAGCTGCGCCTATTAGTCCCGCCATCACACGTTGGCAGGGCTCCAGCACAAACGGTATAAGCCCCCCGGACCTCCCTCTCGCGACAGACGCAACGAACGTCGGCAATACGCCTCGTTTCAACCTGAAGGAGCGCATGGCAGCCGCAAAACAAAGCATCCTCACCAAGCCTTCACCACGCTCGAAGCAGGCAGCACCCGCACCACTTACCCTGCGATCAGCGGACAAGGCAGGCGCTCAGTCACCATCTCATTCGCGCCTGCCTCGCCCCTCCCCTACAAAGCTCAAACCGCCGCTTAGGTCACCCGGTACCATCCCCCAAGCCCCACGCACATCCCCCTTCGACGTAGACATGACGCCCACCCGCGTCCCAGCCATGGCCTCACATCGTGCCCGCTACGCACGCGCATCCGAGAAGAAGGGCGAGACCGTGGGGTTTGCGAGCGCGGAGGATATCGCGAAGCAAGTCGAGGAGTGGAACAGCGTGCCGACAGAGAAGGAGCCCTCGGTCCAGGCAAGCGGGGAGGCAGTCGCGAAGACGCCGGTCAAGACAACGCGGGACCGCTTGAAAGGCGGGCTGGGCTTCATGCGATCCACGGCCACCAGCGCGAAGAAGGAGAAGCCAAAACCGAACGAGACGGAGCAAGAGTCGTACACGCCCCCGGGCTCACCCTCAGTCCCTCAGCCCAAATCCAAACCTTCTGCCCACCAGGCTAAGAAACAAATTTCCCCCTTCAAGAACCCTAAGATCCGCGCCCTCGCGACGGCCGCCCCGCGCACACCTCTTCCGCGCGGCAAGGGTGGCTTGAAGGCGCTGGACCGCGGCGCTGTTCGCACGCCCAGCAAGGAGATGGTGGGGAAGCTGGATAAGCAGATCGATGCGCATTTGGAGAATGAGGCGCGCGCCGGACGCGTCTTCACGCCGAGTGGGCAGCGGATTAGTGATTTGCTGGCTAAGAGGCGGGAAAGCGAGGGGCAGTGAGGGTTGGGGAGGATGGAGACACGATAGGGTGTGAGGGTGTGGAGTGATGTGGATGATAGTATGAACAAAGGATGGAGGTGTCGGATGTGGTATAAAAGCGCGATGGGGCAATGATTGCGATGGGTACGATTTCCAGACTCTGATTTGGAGCTTTTGGCATGGGATGAGGTGAATCACGACACGGAGGGAGTTCGAAACTGCTGAGGTGCAGTAGGGCATCGATGCGTTGGATGCATGACGATTATGACGAGTCTGCGAATGAGCGTTGCGGAGAGTGCAGGTTTTCTTCTGCGGAAAGGTTGCTCGAGATTTGATGACATGCTTTTTACACACAAGCTCATTTGTATGAGAAGGTATACTTGCTGGAATGGATGACGTGCCTATGGCATTTGACTTCTCACCATCACCTCCTCATTATCCATCATCATAGCTCCCGACACCTCCCAACCCATATAGAAATACGTCTCCCTTTAATCCTGGCATTCAAGACCCGAAGACCTTTGTTCTTCGTAGTCCCATTGCCGATTCGACAAGAGTCAGTTAGCCGAACAATACATTAGTGCCGTACTTCCACTTCAACATATAGCCCTATGATGGTTCTCACACACATAACACACACCAAGAAACGTAGCCTACCGCTCCGCTCGTACCGCAGGGATCCACATCCCCCTCCATGTCCAACTTCCCATATACCCCAAAACGAACGTGACGAAGAGCCGACCCATCCCACACCACGGCGCCGATCAAAGCCAGAAAACCACGCCCTCGGACCAGCGACCGCCTCCACACCCCGCATCTCCTCTCCGTCGTTTCCAACGCTGCTGCTGCACAGCCCGTACCAAGCAACAAAACAAACCACGCAGACGTCGCTACGCAAGCAAGCTGCACGTCCCCACTCCACCCGGCCCTTCCTACGCTAGCTACCATCCCAAAGCAGACGACCACTCCAAGAAACAAGTCCTCCTACCTACTCTGCTCTGCTAGCTTCCCCTCCTGCCCAATTCATCCCCCCGCTGCACAGCCCACACCAAGCCACCAGCCAGAGGGGTGGTTAAATCACGCAAAATGGTGGGAGCTTCCTACATCATACCCGCCCGCATGGACTCTCTCTGCCGCGGGTACCACAACCTCAACCTCAACCTCAACCTCAACCTCAATACACACTTCGTTCCATCCATACTTCCATACATCTATTCCCCACTCGCACGCAAATTGTTTTATCCAAGGCACTTCGCCGGAATGGGATAACATCGCAGAAGCACTACCGAGGCCACGCAGCTGGGCACCGAGGCGGGGAGGCTGTGCTGGGAGATAGATGCGGATGCGGATGCGTTAAATCACCTCGACGCACGACGCGACGGAAGCGGCATCTCGTGCGCAGCTGCTGCTCAACAGATTTGGATTTGGCTGATGCCGGCGCTTTGCGTGTGGCGGCTGAATTGCTCGTGAAAGGGTGGGTGTGGGGTGTGGCTTGTGGCTGGTGGGGTTGCGGGCTGCGTGGTGAGAGGTGCGCAGGAGTGCAGGGTGTTGGGGTCGCTGGATGCCCATACCACATCACATCACGAGACACAATCGCAGGTATCCGTTCGAGCGTCATTGTGTGCATTCACATGTGTGCCGTCGCCAGCTCGCTAGCTATCTAAGCTAACTTGAACCCCCGCTGAGAAGAGAAAATCGTAACATGGTCGTAAATTCGTGGATGCGCTCCCTCCCCCGCGCGTGCAGGATGCATCGCTATAGTACATTTTGATCGAACCCCTCGAAAAGCTAGAGTACATTGGCTGCCGTAGCACCAGTAGAAAAAAAGGAAAAACGGTCATGGATGGGAGTGCTGTTACGTCACGCCCTCAGACTGCCCAGCCGCGTAGGCAGCCGCGGCGCCTTGGAGCGCACGCCGTAGATGGACGACCTTCGCAGCCACATCTCGGCCTGGTCTGCGCTGGACGAGCGGCGATGCGGAGGAGGCGGGCGGTCGGTGTCTTTGTCGCTCGGGTCCGAGTCCTTGCGGGAGGCCTGCGAGCCTCTGCGGGAGCCGTACGAGGATTTGCGGGACTCGCGCCAGTCCTGCGAGTCTTTGCGGGAGTCCTGGGAGTCCTTGCGGGGGGTGTCGCCCGAGTCTTTGCGCTTCTCGTGGCGGTGGGCGTGCGACGAGCCGTCGATGTCGATCTTCATGTTGCGGAAGCGGTTGTGCGTCGCCTCGACGCCTTCGATGGACGAGTTTCGCGAGTGCCGTGGCGAGTCGTCGGATTCCTCTTCGATGACGTCTTCGTCGTCGTCCTCTGACTCGGGCGGTGATGGCGGGTGCACGACGATGGAGTGGTCGGAGGCAGACTTGTCGAAGGTGCTTTCCCGCGGGCTTGCGTGTCGGGCAGACATAGTCGTTGGGCTGACATGTCGCGGGCTTGCGTCCTCGGGACTGAAAGGTCTGGGGCTGGCGTTGCGTGACACCTTCGCTTGGGGGATGGGCAGGGCGTTGGTCTTCTGACGGCCTCGTGGCAGCCGCTTGAGATTCTTCTCCCACAACGGGCTGATGTGGACCTTCCTCTCGACTCCGTGTTCGTCTTGCTTCAGCTCTGCATCTGTCACATCCGACTTGAAGGCGCTGACTTCTTTCAATATCGACGGCCCCGGCGACAGGCTCCTACTCCTTGCTGCGACGTCATCGCGCACTTTTGAATCGCGAAGAAGAAAAACATTGCTCCATGACGGCCGCTGATTTACAGAGGATTGGCGTCGTTTTGAGGGCTGTGGGATGACTTCTGGCTGTTCTTTGGAGAAAGTAACACGCTTCTCGGTAGACAGTGGCGTCTGTTTGGTTGGAGATGCTAGTGACGTAGCCATGATGATGACCGTGTCTCTGTGTTGGTCGTGTGTCTGAGGGATGTTTATGGTGAATGTGGTAAAAGTGGGCGGTTTTGGGTGGCGGATAGCAGATTTATGAGAAAGGGGGATGGTAACGTGCTGGGTGGGGACAGGTGTATACAGGTGTATACTGGTGTGAAAGGCGGGGTTTTAGCGCCATCTGCATTGAGCCAGGCGATGGCGACAAACTAAGGCTGGGCATGCGCCGTGGAAGCGGGCTGGGCGGCTTTGGGGCTGTGCTGAACAACACGTACTGGTACCAGCGAAGGTTTCCCAATGGCTGCACGCGCGCCATCTGAGTCACCGCGTGTGTTGGCTCGGACAAGCTACGCGATGTGGTCCCCGCGGGCACCGTCGTTTGCAGACGCGGTAGCTGCACCCTAAATGGAGCAGCCTACCACACGTCTGATGGTGTCGTGGGTGAGGATGGGCAACTGGATGTCCGTTCTAGACCCTCCATGTCGACAACACTTGCACTCTTTGTCTCTGGTGGGTACGGGGACCACGGGGACCACGATGCCCGTACCGTGTGCGAATGGGACTGCCCAGCGCGAGTCGAGATTGCTCGGCATGACCAGCCAGTTCGCTTGCCATTCGATGCAACGAGTTAGCCCGGGACGGGGCGTCTTGGCAACCGGCGGGAGTGCTTGGCACCGTCAGTTCCACGTAAACCTGCGTCGTCCCGTGCCGGTGGGTTGGCCGTGTTGGAAGCAGATGACACAGAGGCGGAAACAGCAGTGATGGACAGGAGAAACAAGGGGCGGGAAAGAAAGAGGAAAAGATCAGTTCAGTTCAGGGACGGTCCATCGTAGATGCGTCCAAGGATGCATTTCCTGGCGCACCCTTGCACTGCCAACACCGAAGTCTGTTCCCCGGTAAAGTCCAAGACGCTACCATCCTGCAAGCTCAGCCAAGCTTGGTCCATCGACTTGTTGCTGAGGCATTGCCGTCGTCGTCCAGTGTCGCACATGATGCCGCTTTGTCACCACTCGACAAATCACCACCTTTCGTGACATGGAAGCCATCATATACCCGACCGTGAGGTCGTGAGCGTCCATGCACTCACGCTCGAATCACGTCATCAGCCGCCCCGTCGGAGAGACAATCCGCTCCGGAAGATGCGAATAGTCTCCGCACGCGATGCCTTGGATGGAAATGTGAAAAACGGATGCTATCTCGGACTTTGGAGGTTTGAAACCCTTCTTCGGACCTTTCACCGCAGACAAAACATGGCCCGGTCCGTGCGTTTATCGCACGTGGATAAGCAGCACGCTAGCCTGAAGCGAGCAAGCTCTTCCAGATCTTGTTCTCGTACATGCAGCTGTCAGCATTATCTGCATTACACAGATAAAGGCTTGGCGCATCTCACTCGCTGAGCCACATGTATTGTTCGCAAGACGAATCGAGAACACGTGACCGACTCGACATTGGTTCAACGGTTCGTACTACTCAGCAGTCCAGATACTGGTACCCTGCTGCGCCCAGGCTTCCCTCTCTTGGTCGCTTGTTTCTTTTCCCTTCCTCGTACCCCCAATCTGCTCTCTGATCTTACTCCAGACAGCCACATATTTCCCATTCTTTGGAGTCTCCCTGCCTTGCTCGGAACGGCTCTCCGACCACGACGCTTCAACCGGGCTCTCTCGTTCAGACTGTGCATCCGGCAGCGGCGCGACGCTCCTATCCCAGTACCTTACCTTGCCGTCTCCATCGACACTCAGATAAGCCGACTTCCCCTCCTCTCCCTTGGGCAGCTCAAAGAAGCCCGACCTGATGTGGGCAGCATCTACACCCCTCTGTCGTTTGAAGACCTCCTTCGCGTTCGTCAACGTGTCATACACCAAGGTCGTCCTATCTGATATTCCCAGAGCCAATAGCCGTCCATCTTCCATCCAGGATGCATTCTGTATTTGCGCCATCCGGGGGAAACGGTCGCCGCCGTCTATAACCATACGCTGCACCACGACGCCCTCTGGGCCGTCAAACGGCCGCCAAACATACACTGTTTTGTCGGCGCACAGAGCAACCTGCGGTTCGGTTGGATGCCACGAGAAGTAGCGGCACCAGTTCGCCACCGTTTCAGGAAAGATAGACAGGACCTTCCCATCAGCGACCTCGTGAACTTTTATCTCTTTCCCGCTGCGAGAGCTCCATATAACATGTTTCGAGTCGGGCGAGAAGGCGCCGCTCCAGCTCTGCCCACCAGAGCTCTCCGTTGCCCATTCTACTCCCCGGGTTTCAATCGAACTCATGCGTAGTGTTCCGTCCCAGGACACAGATGCAACGTGTCGACCATCAGGGCTGAAGCCAAACCACGCCACCATGTCGGTATGCCCGCTGAAGTGATGGACTTCCCGACCTGCATCGACGTCGTACACAACCACATGTGGGAGATCCTCTGGGTCGCGCATGCCGTGCTGCGTGGTTCGATTGTTGGTGACATACACCATCGAGTGACCGTCGCAGCTAAACGGGCTCTGGACAAAACTGGGTATTTGCGCATCCTGGATCACCGTGTTGTTTCTCCTGCGATGGTCGACGGACGTCTTCTCCAACGCTCTGACGAAATCTGCGTGCAGGCTGGAAGCGTCCACGAAGGCTCGCGTCCATTCGTGCTCCGACTCCAACTCAGGTACGATAGCTTCGATGGCTTTCGTGGCGATGGCGGCAGGGTCGATGGGTTCTTCTTCCACGAACAGCCGTCCGTTGTGGTCAAGCTCCCACAGTATGAGCCCGGTGTATGGCTGTGGGCGCGGCTCGCTTGTGGAGATATTGCTGATCAGGGTGTATGCTGGTTTTCCTCCGGCATCAGCAGTCGCAGCTTGTCCTTCAGTCTCCACATTATATTTCGCCGCTGGGGGCTTGAAGGCCAATGTACCGCAGCCTTCAAGAACCTGGCGCAGTTCTTTTGTCACGACGTCGTAGATCAAGATTCCCTCCCTGGGATACGCTGAGCTGATAGCGAGCAGCTTGCTGTCGGGGCTTACGGCGGCAGCAATGCTCCTGTGAACCTGCTCAACCATCAGCGGGCTTGATCTTCCGAGTAAGGTTTCATATAACTTGGCAACAGTACTAACACTCTCGCCATCACCCTTTGGTGATTTGCTGCCAAAATGCTGTTCGAAATCTTTCCAGAAATCAAATCCATCCTTCTCTTGGCCCCACTCCTTCGGGTGTTCAGGCGCGTGTGACGCCAGAGTGCCGTTCAAAGCGAAGTCCTGCAGAGGATGCAGTGGGAACTCGTAACCCAACAAGAAATCCTTTTGCGTGTGACTCCGAGTAGCCATTGTGACTTCCGCGAGAGATGCTTGGTCGCAATGCTGCAGGCAACGCACTATGTTCAGGATGGTTGTTGCCTGATGTCCCAATCAGGAATGGAGGGGCGATGACGTACAGAGATCATCAACACTACAATGGCGATCCCGCCGCCCATTGCCACCCCAAAGACGTGTTGGTACTGGTCATGCGCAACATTGTAAAACACTGCCCTACTGCTTGGCACTGTTTACAGATAGAACAGGCGGGGTTGCCTTATGTTCCGCCTCCAGCAGGCTTATTCGCCTCGACACCCTCTTTCATTACCTGTCAAGTACTACCAGATCACGCACACTTCCGACCCCTCTCATCTGCCGTACTTACGACCCAGCTCCTGTGCGCCACCTCTCGACGCCTGTTAGACCGTTTATTGGGGAGCCGACATTCCATGCTGGTTCATTGGGACCCATTTGTACGACCGCGATGGTTTATCATAATTCTAGTGAGTACGACTAAGCAACCATCTGCCCTACAAGCTTGCCCGCTCTAATCCTGGCATCGAATAGTCATAGCCGCGAACAAAAGCCAAGGATTCTGATGCACTTTCTCTTACTCGTGTGGCCGGTATGAAGTTGTCCAACCCAGTAATCCATGAATCTAACATTTCTGCTTTTGTCTATTGAACCCCGGTAGGTTCATATAGAACACTACCGACCCATTGCATTTCATTGCTCGTTACATCAATCGTCAAGTCATCTACGCGTCCTCCTCTGTCTGCTGGATATCGTAAGGGGAAGCCGCCAAATTCCAGTTGCACACCCCGCTTCCGCCGCATTGCCCGCTCAGGTTGTCATTGGCCTCGAAGTGGTCGCCGCCAGTGAACGTCTTGGTGACTTCCTGACCAACATGGTCGACGAGCTATATCGTGTTAACTTGACCTCCTATACTGGCAGGAGGGGTCGGTGCATACCTTGAACGACAAGTCGAAGTTCTCCGTAGGGTAATATTTATCCTCCGCAGGCTTGTTGATTGTGAATGTCCAAGTAGAGGATGCCTTGGTGCTGTTATCGGTGGTGCACGGCTGCTCTACACCCCATGGGACGTCGTCGCTGGTCAGAAACTGTAGCGAACATTTGGCAGACGTCGGAGCGAATACAGCCTGGCCGGTAGGAGATTGGCCTGCCGGAATGGTATTGGGGTCTGCGATGGTAACGTTGATGGTCGAATGAGGATCGTTTCCTGGGCGTCCAGAGGGCGAATGTGTGTGGAGTAGAGTGATTTGCCAGGGCTGGAGGTCGTCTCTTGTGACCTTGATGGCAGGTGCTGCGGATACGGCCGTGGCCGCGATCAAGGCAACGAATGACTTGGTGTACATGTTGGCGGTTGTGGAAAACGACTAGATGGCCTACGACTGAGGAATCTGAGAGCTGGTTCGTGGTATCGAATTGTCTGCGATCGGCAAGCGCTTTTATAACCTCCCGCATGCCGACAGCCGAGTACCTGAGTTAATACAACTGCCTCACTGACGTATGAGCGGGTTATTTCCCACATCGCGTAGCACCTACTGTAGCTGCAAGGGTAAGTAGGGGCAGTGGAGACTTCTTAGCCCGAACTCTAAAGCTCCATAGGTTAGGCCCCCTATTATAGTAAAGTAATAAAAGCTCTATAATAGGCCTAGTTAATCTACTTTGGGGCTTAGTATTATATACTAGTAGGCTTTTATTTATTTTTCTTATCCCTGCTCCGGCAGACCCACTGCCCCTACTTACCCTTTCAACCACAGTAACGCAGTCAAGCGTGGGCAGGTCCGGTTGAGGCTGAAAGCTAACCGATGCCGTTTAGGCCACTCCCGCCGCCTTCCGGAAGCTTGAAAACGTTCCTCCCAGCAACGTATTCATGGAAAGAAAACGCAACAATGACATGATGGTATTATGCACTGCTCTGAGATGAGTTAGAAGCAGCGCATTACTGATCCGTCAGTTTCAGGCATGTGGAGCCCTAAGGCCGTGGAATGCCCCTAGCCGTTTGTGGACTTCTAGTGCTGTCAATCCCGCTTGATAAAAATAGAAACAACCCTCCAGAGCGTACGGTAAACGGGGCATTGCGAAGCGAAGTCGCGCTGTAAGTGAAACCTAATTGGTGGATTAGAATCGAGACCAGAGAACAAGACAGATTCGAATATTATCAAGCAAAGAACAGACAGAGGATGACGAGAACGCACAGGATGTATTGTTGAATATGCAGGGATATTCCACTACATAGGCCCCACACCAACAAAAAGCTTGTCGAGCCTTAACTCGTTAACATTGGTCCTCCAATCCCTCGCATTGGGCAAGACAATTCGCCAGCCTCTGCTCTCTGTCTCTTCGAACAGCAATGCCGCCTTCCTCTCGGCATCCTCTACGTCGGTAGCGCATATGACGAAGGTCGTTAGGTAAAACATGACGAAAGGAAACTTCGAATTGATGTAGTGTTGGAGGTAATACTGCCATGCGTGCGACGACCACGGACGATCGAATGCTGGGACACAAGTCAGTTTCTAAGCGACAGGCCGAAAGATAGTATTCTCGAGCATCGATAAGTCAAACTGAAGTCGGGCTCTTGACACAATGCAGCCTGCGACGGGAACGCCACGTTGGGGAAACATGATGAAAGACACTCACGCATTGCATTCCAATGGTACACATGCCCCTCCCATGTTCCAAAGTTGAGTTTGCTTTTCCCCATCTTCAGCGCAGGCATTGGCCAGGCGCAGTAATGTGTCAAGATGCTACCTTTTGCCATGATGCCTTGTGGATGTTGGGTTTTGAACTTTTTGACAAAGTCCAGCAAGCAGGATTTCCGCGATAGTGATAACCCTGGCGTGTGTTCGACATCCGGCGAAAGGTCCCCAAATTCGTATGGGAAATACAAGTCCAGGGCGCCATCGGAACCTTGGATGATCACTGGACGCGTCTGTGGTGGCTCATAATCTGACGCAAGGCTGATGACGCCGCGGCACTCCATATCATCGATTATACGCCTGATGAAGCGACTCGCCTCTCTGGACGTTCCATCCTGTAACATCTTTGTCTGGTGTGCTAAGAGTATCTGGCGGTCTGGTTCGTGGCTTCTTTGTCGGTTGCCTTCGTATTGTACTTCTGGTGGTGAAGGGAAGCCTGAGCCAGCAACCTTGTTGATGTCTATCTTTTCCATGAAAATACCTTGCGCGGCTGGGGGTATCACCTCTTCGATGACTCGCTTCATGATCACTCTTGGCGAGGGATCATCGACAAGCATCAAGAGGATATCTTCTATGATTTCGAACAACTCGAATGGTAGATCGGGGGCTCGATCGATAATGATGAATTGCCACGAGTCTACCACGATGGGGTCGTACATGGAGCTTTTTCGGAACCGTAAGTCATTCTTGATGTCTTCCAAGGTCGTGTCGATGGTCCATTCCGCGAGACCTAGCGCTTGGTGTGACTTCGCTGATCGATGGCGTTTGATGACTAGTTCACCTTCGGTAGGGTGCACCGTCGCGTCCGCGTTTGTCCCCTCATAGACCACGAGAAGAAGTCTCTCCGTTCGCTTTTGAAGTTCCTCAAGGAAATCTTGCGTGAGTGGGTCCCCGATCGCCATTTGGCCGCACACGTAGTTTCGTGACTCCGTTTGAACGAGCGTGTCATTCACGTGTCTCACACCGCTTGCACTGAGTGGCCCTTTGCTTGATGGTAGAAAACCGAGGTAGCCACCGGTCACACATTCTGCAAGGATGCTCGAGGGGTCAAACCAGTAGTCACGGTACAATCCGAGCATCAATAGCTTGCAAACGGTGGTATAGTCTTCGAAGTTAGAGCAGATGCTTGCCAGCGTCCACGGAGTCAATAGCATAGGGAACCATCGATGGCTAACACTGGTCAGTAGTGACAGATCTTTTCTTAGGAAAGAACTTACAGAATGTCCCAAGATGCCTTTCTCATCTTCAAGCCTTCTGTCGTGCTCGGTATCATGCCGCCAAGTAAACCAATCATTTTGACGTCACTTCCAGCCAACGTCTGCGCGCAGATGGCAACGCGCAGGAACTGAAGAGCATGTGGCCGCCATGCCTTTTCAAAGAAGTCACAGAAGGTCTCTAGCTGACTGGCGTGGCAGCCGGATAGAAATCCGCTTATTGTGGGGGATCGAACCGCGTGCTCCAGAGTTTCAGCGTTACTGGTATTGAGTATCATAATCCGAAACCAGGCACGTATTATGTCCGTCCCAATGTCATTCCTAGGCTCTAATACTGGCGAGCCTAGATGCCTGCCTGAGTCGTTCAAATCTGGGACGATGCTGTACAAACGCTGGACTCCTTCTACACACAAATCGCTGTAGAAGTGCTTCAGGATCAGTATGGTCCCATCATCCGGCATGTTGTGGAGCGAGGTAATTGGAATGCGGGGGGATAGGGGTGACTGTAGGATCATGATTTGCTCGGAACCTGGGTGCGGTGATCTTCCCCCTGGGGTTTCTGGAGTTGGCCTATGATTTAGATTCAGCACTAACAAAGGTTACTTTCTTGGTTCGAGAGCGAGTCATAGGGTCTACGTAC
Source organism: Karstenula rhodostoma CBS 690.94 (assembly GCA_010093485.1). Taxonomy (NCBI): domain Eukaryota; kingdom Fungi; phylum Ascomycota; class Dothideomycetes; order Pleosporales; family Didymosphaeriaceae; genus Karstenula; species Karstenula rhodostoma. Next base: position 718,681 of record MU001509.1, on the reverse strand, counting down.
TCAAGATGGAGTCGGCAAGTGTCCTCATGTCTTTCTCCACGCTTGTCATCCAGTTGATAAAATCCGATGTATCCCCGCCGCGAGAGTAGAACCTCTCTCGGATCTGGCGTCTGAGGTCCATCGCTTGGCGAAGCTTCAAGATTTTCTGTCTAGCAGTATCGGGTGTATCTGCTTCGACTCGTTCTGCATCTCTGAAGACCGTATCCCATTGGGATTGGAAGTTTTCTAGCTCCGCAGAGTGTCTCCTACACCATGTGTCCTCGTCTCGAGGTAATGACTGCCGACATGGGCGCCCATTGCCCTCTAAAGCTTCGCATTCGTTGGACGTGACTAGCGGCGATCTAGGCGGCTCGGAAGAGCGTAGGATAACTCGTGGCTGGCCTTTGAAGCTAGGTAGAGGTTCTTTAAGGGTGCTAATACAGAGCCCGGAGCTCATTGTGTACGAAAGGGCGAATATCTCAATGCCTCAGGATCATGCGAGTGACGCGAAAGTTTTGTACTACGATAGCGCCTCTCGATATGATGGATTCGGCGGGCCGCGAGAACGCCTTGCCATGGTCGAACGGTCGGGATGCATGTTTGTGGCACAGTTGATATCGCAACCTCAGTCCTGGTCTCGCCTCAACTCACTTGCCTCATAGACTTTGGCGCCCATCAGCTCTTTCGTGTGGCTGTGCCTTCAGGCCTCCAGCTTCTGTAAGACCCAATAAGAATCCAATTGCAATCGCTATCAGGAAGCACAACTCGCAAGCAATCCGCGGTTCGTTATTTCGTGTGTCGTGTACAAGTCTCAATAGTGGCCAGTTGAAGCAGTGATTCGATGTATGCGGGATCGATAATTTCAATGAAGGGAAGGGCTGTGGTACTAGTTGTTGTCTCGCAATATCATTGCAACAAAAATCCACATCAAAGACGGCAGTCAGCCTCGTCTCTGCTACAGGATCGTCGGTGTGGTGAGGAATCTATGTGCACCCAATAAAGACGCGCGACGAAGTTATAGTGTACGATAGATGCACCGCTAGTCGCCACAATTGGCACGGAATGTTTGCTCAAGCGCTTATCTAGCCGCAGGTGAAGGAGTCTGCCATGGATCGCAAATAGTACGCGCTTAAGCGCCAGGATCATGACATACGCTAGCCAGCCGTTCTTTGTCCAATCACCATGGACGAACTACGAAACATACTTATTTTGCGTTTGATGCACAGATATGGATGGGAGACTTTGACGCAGCACACTAACGCGGACAAAAGACGGCGTGAAGACAATCTGTTTGTATGACTGAAGGATCTCTACTTCCACATAGTGTTCCCAGATCTCCCACTTCCTAGTGTAGCTCTCGCTCGTAAATATTTGGACACTGCCCTTCATGAAGCATGATCTGACTACCTATAGTAGCTTTCATGCCCAGGGGATTGTCACGTGACGAAACCGTCTCTGGCCCACTCGCCCAATCACACGTGAGCTCTCAACAGCCAATTAGCAGTAATACTTTCCAGAGCCTTAAGCGGCTGGTAAACCATGCGCAGCAACAGAAACAGTCGTCTCGCCACATGTGTGTAATTGTACCATAGGTAGCATAGCCCGATCTTATGGGGCCAGAACACCGACGTGCAAGATGCGGATGAGTCAGACAGTGCTCTCCGCCACATCAACCACATGCACTAAGACAGGCCGATTGTTCCTGATACGTTCCATAGAACCAAATGACAACGAAAGCCTCCGGTAACTACCCGGCATTCTAGGTGCACGCTATCTGTCTCACAGCGTTATTAGATACATACCAACAAACACTTCCCATCGACATCAACACCAACCAATCGGCCACCCAAAATGCCATCTCAAGATAACCCAACCACCATCAAAGTCCTGATCACCGGCTTCGGCGTACGTCCCCCATCCACTCCCCCACTCAAGCTAACCAACCCAGCCCTTCCTCGACATAACCACCAACCCCTCCTGGGAAATCGTCAAAGCCCTCCCCAGCACCCTGTCCTCCACAAACAACACTCCCATTTCATTGATAATCCCCAATGCACCGATCCCCGCAGCCTACCACAAGCTACTCGCGGAATCTTCCAGCCTAATCGCAAAACACGAGCCGCATGTAGTCCTGCACATGGGCCTTGCCGTCGACAGGGACTACTTCGCCATCGAACAGAGCGCGCTCAAGGAGGGTTACCACGACATACCGGATGTCGACCGCAGGGTCATCACGCGCGTGGAGAATAAGAAGTTATTCGGTAAAGCGCCTGCATCGCTGGCTACTTCGCTTGATCTGGAGTCTGTGGTCGCTGCATGGCAGACTGCATGCGCGGGACTCGGTTTCCCGTTGAGAGGGGAGGGTTCGTCCAAGGGTAGAGGAAATGGAAAATCAAGACAGGAGAAGAGGAAGGTTGATGTGAGGCTGAGCGATGACGTTGGGACGTACGTGTGTGGTTTGATCTACTTCTCGAGTCTAGTGGAGATGCAGAAGCGGACGGGAACTAGGGACGTGGTATTTTTTCATGTTCCTCAATTGACTGGAAGTGGGGAAGTCGACGTTGGGATCGAGGCCACGAAAGAACTTGTAGTTGCGCTTGTCGATGCGTGGGAGGCAAGGACGTAGTTCGCTCAAAGTAATCAAAGGCTGAGCATTGAAACTGTTTCAGGATGCCTTGATTCGGCTTTTATATTTCTTAAAGAGTGTTGAAGCGCCCAAACTGCCGTACAGATTTTACCGTACTCAGCACTTACATTGTCAAGATATCCACTCTACACGACCCTACTTGTCCTGTTGACATAAATTGCTGACGTAGCTGGAGCGTTATCATCGTATCACACGTGCAAATGACCTTGCCAGTATTAAATATGTGTAAGTTATAGTACAGCAAGATGGAGCCAATCATCATAGCGTGTTCGATATAAGAGCGGGCAAACGTGCTTTTTAACAGCGATATATAACTGATATGCCAAAGCCTTTCACTCAATCACAGCCGCATGGTAGTTTTATTTGGTGATGCGCATTGCTGTATGCCGTCTATCCAAGTCCTGTAAATACATTCTTTCCCTTTCCTGCTTCGTTAACATTACACCCGTATAGTCATTAGAACAAGTCGGTTTGTACAGGATACCACGGCTAGTACACCTCGCTCAAGGTCTTCCTGTCTGCCTCTTTCATCTTCTCGACGTCTTCTTCTTGAATATTCTTCTCTGTGACTTCTTTATCGTCCTCCGCACGGTTCTCCGCCTCTGCGCTCTTCTCCACGGTCATATCGCCCTTGAGTGCTTCCTTGAGAATCGGCATGTTCTCTCCGCCTTTGATCGTGGTGGGGGACACGATCTTCACATAGGAGGCCGAGCCGACATCGCTGAGTTCGTCACCATCACCCAGCGTATCAGCACGCGCTCCGGAGTACATACCAGATTCCTGCATCCAACCCTTCTCTTGTTTGCGGGCGGCTTTGCGCTCCTTACTCTTTTCCCGTTGCGCGCGTCGGGCAGCATTTTGATGGACATGGAGGTGTTGCATGCCTGGGAAGTAGTCTGAATCGTCCGAGAAGCCTTCACCGACGCTGGGGGGTTGCAGATGACGCATAGCCGCACCCGTCCTTGGTGGAGCATGGTGTTTGCGGGGCGCAACGGGACCAGTGTCTTCCTGTTCGCTACTCATGACTTGCACGTCGTCGCTTGATCCATCGTCAGATGCGTCGTTCGGTGATGCCGGGGTCGATGGCAGCGATGGACCCGGAGCAGCCTTTGTGCTAGCCTTACGCGTGGGCTTCTGAGGCGCGGGCTCTTTGATAGCTGGGACATGGTCGCCTTCCTGAGACGCAATAGAATGGTCGTCCTTTTCGCCGTCTACGTGGGCAAGGGGGGCCACAGGCTGGTTGCCTAGAAACTCGGCGGTATTCTTGCGCATCACTCGCCTCGGCCAGCTTATGTTGTCATGGTTACAGCCGTTCGCGCAGCCTCCCCAGCGGCGGATGGGAACCACTGAGGAAGACGTCGCGTTCCCCGGCGCTCCTGTCGAGGGAGTTGGTCTGGACGAAGTAGGTGTGCTGTTGCTTCCCCTTTCCTTGTCTCCAGTGGCCGCACGCTTCTTAAGGTCGGACCATGTTCGGAGCTCGTTCTCCAGTATGAATTTGCTATTGGCAGGGTTTTGTTTCATGACGATGAACTCGCAGTGGTTGACGTTGCGCAAATCCTCAAAGTATTCGACAGACCAGTGGTACCTGTGGCAGTCAGAGTCGGGCTGCTGGTGATAAACGCACGCGGAACTCACCACTTCATGAGAAAGACTCTCGTCATCAAGCCGTGGGTGACCAGCACACACACGCTCGGGAAGTCAGGCTCGTTGAACTGTCGCCACATGCTCTCATTGAAGCCGCTCACACGGTCGTAGGCGTCGGCCGCGCTTTCTCCATTGGGGATGCGGTAGAAGAAGTGGCCATAGTCGGCGCGCTCCTGCCACATGCGCTCCATCTCGGCCGAACATGGCTGGAAGTTGCCAAAGTCCTGCTCGCGGAGACGCGGTTCCTCAAAAACAGTGATCTTGTTGCGTGGGAAGGGCGAAGGCGAAGGGTCGTCGGATGTGAGTGTCCGCAGGATGCCTTCGGTGGTCTCCCGCGTACGTCGGTAGGGCGATGTGAAGAACTGGATGGTGTCGTCTGGCTTGAGGAGAGAGCGAAGCTGCCGACCCGCCTCTTCGGCCTGTTTGGGCAAGGGTAGTCAGTTGCCAGCTTCGCGATACGGACCACTGAGAGGTGGGGGCGCGGGGGCGTACCTGACCCCAGCCCAGCTGGGTGAGCTTCACGCGGTGGTCGGGGATGAACTGGTGGATGTCGCGGTTCTTGTTTCCTTCGGATTGTGCATGGCGCACCAAGATGATCATCTGTGCCTGGGTCAGCCGCCGGCCTGGAGTTCTTGGTTCCCGGTGCAGGGTTCACATACCCGAGGCTTGCCCATGTTGGCGAGAGGGATGTGGTGAAGGATGGACTGTTGCTTGTGGTATCGGGATATGGCCAGCGAGGGGCTCGGCGGAGTGAAGGAGCAAGGCGGGGTCGTTATCGTGAAATCGTCAGTGTGCGTGCAAGCAAAGGTGTCCCAGGGCGTTTCAGAGCAGCCCAGGTGCGTGGCGGCATCATTCACCATTGGCAACTACGCCCCGCCGTACCGCGTCCCGTAGGAAAAGGTGGCTGGCCCGAGCTCGGCCGCATATCTATCGAATAACACGCCGCTCGCCATCACCCACGACAGCATCTTATCGCACTGCAACGCCTGCCTGACAAATCTCCGCCACCGCCGCGCTCGATTGTCCAGCTACATCGAGCCTTCGTGCGCCTTCCAGTCCCGCGCGCCGTCGCGCCCACCCTCCGCCATGTCGGAGAACATCCCCGAGTCCATCCCCACCTCCGCAGACCCGCGCTCCAAACGACCCACCAAGAAGCGCGCCCTCACACCGGGTGGCAAGCTCGCCGCCGACGTAGAAGCCCTGTTCGCAAAGCCAGACCGCGAGATCCACATCCCAGGCTCCAAGTTCGACAAGAGCCTTGCACCGCCGCCCGAGATCGTGGCCAATGTCCAAGGTTCGAGTGCAGGAGCGGGCAGCGGCGAGTTCCACGTCTACAAGGCGAGCCGTCGGCGGGAGTACGAACGGCTGCGCATGATGGACGAGGAGGTCAAAAAGGAGGACGACGAAAGGGAGTTCCAGAAGAAGAAAGAGGAGCAGGAGCGCAAAGACCGCGACAAGACGGACAAGAACCGAGCCAAGAGGGAAAAGGCACGCGCGCGCAAGGAGAAGCTGAAGAAGGGACAAAAGGGCAGTGCGGATGCCAGCCAAGCCTCGCCCGCTCCAGAAGGCGACAAGCCGAAGAAGAAACTCGCACCCAACGCCAATGCCCCCAAGCCTGCCAATGAGGAAGAGGACCAGGTGCTCAACGGAGGCGGCGAAGTCAAGAACGCTGAGGAGATTGGCCTCGTCATCGAGGACGACGACTGAGCTGGGGGTTCTGGCAGGCTGCAGGAGGCCCCATGATCTCGCTGTCGTCGCAACACCGCTCGGACGTTTCGCCGCCAACGCCGCCAACCACTCGTCCTATCTGTGGCCTTGCGCAATTTTCCAGCATCATTTTCTCACCGGGCGGCCTTCCAGAAGCGTGCTTTGCACGAGTTTGTGTTTCTTTTCTCAACATGATACCATAATTCACCCTGTATTTTATCCTACCTAGCTCTCCCATGGCCATGCTTTGGCACCGGCCTTAAACGAACAGCAACCATGGTGCAATCATCCGAAACCCTTGCGTCAATCACCTAACATGACAATCATACCCGGAGTACATGCCGCGAAACAGGAGCCATTGTAATCGGACCGTCTCCAAATTAGATTGTGCCACCGTCTCAAAATGATGTCGACTTCAAGTTACCCGGGAGCGGACATTCGCATATGCAGTCGAGAACCTTCTCGGAGCTACTGCCAAGGCTGGAACGCCATTCCGTGACGAGGCAATCTCAAGCCGCACGAGCTGCAAAGATACCAGCGTCTGCTACATGATGAGACGTATGTGACAGCAATCCAGCATGGCTTCACGAATGCTTTTGCTAGCGCTACTACTCTTCCGACATTGGGCCTTGTTGTCAAGGCCGTCAAATCTTTTCAGCCATAGAATCATGTGTGTTGTTGTACGCTAATATCTTTCCCCTAGAACTGGCTGATTGTATTGAGACGGTCGGCGGCTTCCGCTTACTACAGAGGGCCAAATGACGAAAGCAAGACATGGCAATCTAATTACCATGAAGGCCCACGAAGATCCAGCCAGGGCTTCTGCATCCTCGAAATCTCCGGTCCGCACTACTTGATCCGCCGCTACTCCATAGGATCGGCGTCGGTTTGCAGAGAGCGGAGAAATAACGACGGTAGAATTCACAACTTGACCCAGCCAATCAGTATACTAGCCCTCTCACCATCTCATCTAACTCCAGCAATTTAATCACTCCACGAAGCTTACTTGTACCTCACGTCTTCTTTTGGCGCCACTCCAGCCACATCTTCACCGTGCCTTTCTTGTTCATTTACGCGTCTTGGTCTCGGGTAGACGTGCTCGCTCGCCATCCCGGAATCTTGAGGCTGAATCCCAGGAACAACGAGCTGACGCGTCTTATAACATCTGATTGGCGACGAGACAAGTATCCTTGAACAAAGGCGAATTCTATTAGCTTTCACAATGGCATCACTGCACCAATCAGCAGTGGTTGAATCGCTGATTTTCATCTACTACATACTGAAGGCGTTCTATGGCAACTCCGACCGTGGATCAAACGCCATCTAACTCACCCCTCATTGGTCACTTCTCGGAAGATCTGTTACCTGGTAACTGCAATATTCTAGACCTTGAACCCTGCCCGACTACTCGACGCAGAGCTTTCCAGGTCACAGTGTGGGTCGCTGTAGACAGACCGTTGAAACGTGGTTCTAATCTTGAATCAAGCATCAATCGTGTCAACTTCCACCAGTTCGCCGCGCCTGACTTGCAAACCCGGATCGCGGCCTACTATATACAGAATGGCTAAATGCGGAGAAGGTTGATCAAGAAATCAAAACCTGACAGCACCAAGCGGTCCGTAACTGCCACCATCTCCCGATCACCGTGCTCAGAGCACGTTCGTCATTCGTTGCTCTAATCCAGGGATGATGTTTTACCAGCATGCATCCCATATAGCTACAGCAGTGACATAGCTTTACCCTGCACCTTCCCCAGCTGTCCCATTCGTGGCATTACTAAATGCCAATTGTAGGGTGTTCCTCTCTGCCCTCTAACTCGGTTCAAGACCGCTTGGCCACTGCCGTCAAAAGCTTGGTCTCGGAGCAATACCGAACATCAATCTATTCTTCAGCAATGCTCCAACGTCCTTGCAGCATCCCGCATCTCTCCCCGCAATTCCATGTGCACCAACGACTAGATCACGGAAATTTAGCATGCATAAGGAAAAACAACCGTAGCACAAAAGACGGAGAGTCTATGGTGGGCACAATTGCGGCATCAACGCATATTGCGGTCCATCTATGTCTGAATGATCATCGCGGCGGCTTTCCCTAGACGGCCACACTGCGTCCGCAGCGAACTGGGGCCTGGAAGCACAGGCGGAGAAACACGGCTTGCATAACTCGACATGCTCGGTGAGTATACTGGCGAGACAAGTATAAAGGCACGGCATTCTTCGACGTCAACTCAGCACCCTCGACATCAGTGCTTGGACTTAGCAACCAACTTCCGTTCTCTATCGTTTCCGAAGAACCTACTTCGCTGCCAGGATGAAGGTTTCCGTCATCGCTGCTCTCTTCGCCGTTGGGTAGGACGTCCCTCTGAGGATTGCTTGCAGCAAGACAACTAACACACTGCAACAGCGCCATCGCTGTGCCTGTGGCCCAGGAGGTTGAGCCTACTGTTGCTCCTTCTCACTCTCGCCCACCCCGCCCGACTGGTCTTCCCTCGGGTTTCCCCAGCTTCTCTCTGCCCAGTGGCTTCCCCATTCGTAAGCTTTCCCACCTACCATAAATCTTGTCAAAAGCTCGACTACATTGTGTTACCTCACGACGAGTAATGCATTATCCATACACTTGGCTAGTACTGTACGTCCTGCTAACCCACAAAGCGACTGGACTCCCAACTGGAGGCTTCCCACCCCGCCCTTCTGTCTCCCGCTCTGCGCGTCCCTCGTTCTCGCGCTCCGCTCGCCCCTCTGCTCCGCCCAGCAGCGCCGCAGACATCGAGGCCCGCCAGGACGCCACTTCGGCATTGTCCAGTCTCAGCCGCCCCCCTCGTCCCACTGGCACTGGTCATTCGCGTCCTCCTCGCCCCAGCGGCACCGAACTCCCCAGCTTTAGCCGTTCCCCGCGCCCGACCGGTGCACCCACTGGTCTGCCCACTAGTCTACGTAAGCTCGATTGACTCTCCCAATCCCTTCCCCATTACGCCACAGATGAAGACACTAACACCCACCAGCGACCGGCCTTCCCAGCTTCAGCCGCTCCCCGCGCCCCTCCGTCTCCCGCAGCGCCCGCCCCTCGTTCTCGTTCTCGCGCTCCGCCCGCCCTTCCGCGCCCGCCAGCTCCAGCGCCGCTGACCTCGAGGCCCGCCAGGCGCCTACGTCCGCACCCGTGCCAAGTTTCAGCCGTCCTCCACGTCCCACGGGTGCGCCCAGCTTCAGCCTTCCCCCGCGCCCCACGGGCTTGCCCTCTTTTTCTTTCCCAATTGGAACTGGGTTGCGTAAGTCGTCTGTTTCTTAGTGAATGTGGCAATGGGACGAAGTGTGGGTGCTGTATTGCTACTAGGGGTACTCCGTCTTAGGCCCCTGATCGCGATTCACGGCGAGAGCTGGAACATGTGCTAACGTCGATACGTAAACAGCAACCGGCCTCCCCCCTCGTCCCACTGGTATTCCTCCCATCCCCAGCTTCAGCCGGCCCCCGCGTCCCACGGGCCGGCCCTCGGGTAGCGCGTCCGCGCCGCCTGCGCCTACGGTCTCTGCTTAGTTGTGGTGAGAACGGATTGTGAGTATGTAAGGCGAAGGAATGGGGTAGGGGATGTAGGTAGCTGTAGGGTTAACGCTCGTTTATGAAAATGGTTGCGATGGATTTGGTGTTTGTGCTTTTTTTATTCGACGTGAGGTGGCATGATTATTCTCTGTGTGTATGCGGTGTGTGACGTGGAGTATCCGGAGTAGATTGTGTGAGGTAAAAGTTTTGATTTGGTAGACGTGGTTTGGACCGGAATACCTGCTGTGAAAGTCTCATGCACCTGGGCAATGGATGTACAGCGCCAGGACAGGAGTTTGAGTACAGTGTATTAGCCCAGGGTAGGAGGCTGATGGTACTCTGATCTGCCTTCGTACCGTACTACCTTATTTCCACTATCTGGACACTCTGCCCAATTGTCCCATCTCATCTTAACATGTGGAGATCCCGGGGTTGTGGAAGACAATAGGGAGGCGCCCATGGGTACCTACTAGGGGGGCGCCCGCGAGGAGGAGGGAGTGTTAGGGTGATCGGTGGGGTGAGTCACGTGTAACCGTGGCTCTGGGAATATCGTCGTAGGCATGACAGGCACTTTGCCAGCGTGAAGCTCCACAGCCCACAGACCTAGTCACATCCTCCAAGTCTCTTGTACATATTCCCGAACGAACCGAAATAGCCGGACCGTATCTGAAAACCCTGCTGGATCGACAGTAGCTCCGCCAGCCTCAAGCGCCGCTCCCTCTGCACCACGGTTGCAAACAAGCGTATCCAGTCGAGCCCTGGTGATTTTCCCATCATCTGCGCCTGCGTATCGGCACGGAATTCATCATACGTCTTGAGCTTGACGTGCGAGTCTAGCCCGAATCTACCATGATGCTGGGTGTAGTACCTGTGACAGACTCGGTACCACAGATACGCGTTCTCTCGCCCATTGTTGCTAAACCATAGCATGAATCGGTCTCCGTGGAATTGTCGCATTGTGGTGAGCAACATTGGAGTTATCGAGGACACCGATTCCAACGCTTTCTCAAACCACTCGGACTCATCGGGTGTTGTCTTAGCGATCAGCTGAGGGTGTTTCTGCTGCTCGGTACGGAAAGCCGTCTCGAAAGAGTAGAACTCAGTGACGAAAGGGCGCCAGTCGAAAGAGAACGTCTGGCTGTCGAAGTCGATGACGAATGAGGGGAGGGCTATGTCTTGTAGCGATGTGCCGATTGCAACGCTGCGTCTGAGAAAGTGATCGTCCCCCCCAGTGCTGGCTCGCGCCTGCCACGAAGCTCTGAATTGCAGTGCAGCTGTTATTGCATTTCGAACACTCTGGACGCAGCGCCGGGCATGATCGCCCCTGGGTCCCCTTGTGTCCATGTCTTGAATATAGTAATTCAGGTAATAGCTGTGCATATCGTATCTGTAATGCACATGACTGTCGTCCACACCAGAAAAGTGATCAACCTATTTGACGTTAGTTGCATCTCATTATAACTTTGCAAAAGTTCAGTGCCTGATCGCAAGTGCAATTACCATGTGCTACCACAGAATAGGTAGAACACAGCCCGGCTGTACTTAAACTGTACAGTATATAAGCCGCGCCAGCCAGAGATCTGACATCCAAAAACATGTTTAATAAATCGAAGCCCCCAGTTCAAACAACAAGACAAAAAACGTACCCAGCCTCGCGTCTCAATCTGATCAGTGCGCGAAAAGTCGAAGGTATTGAGAGAATGGTCAAGCTCAAGTTGGAACATCCAGCGAAAGCGTAATTTATGCAGACGCCTCACTCTGAATTCGCGCTCAACTTCTGATTTCAGAGTCTTGTTCACGTTGCGACAGACGATCCAGAGGGTGTAGTTGCCGATATTGCTGAGAACCTGGCCCCAGAGTTCGGCGGGCAACTGTGGGCCAATGGGCATGTTAGAAGCAAGCGGCGGTGCGAGAGCTTCTGAGGCATCGGAGCTGTATGTTATTGTCAGTCGAGCCGAGCTAAGGATCAAGACCACTGTACCTAGCAGCGCTCGCGGACAGCGGCTCCATGTTCTCGACGTCACTGCGGTCCATGATGAGGAACGCTCCCCTCCACGTGGAAGTCGTGCAGAACAAAGCGGGCTGTAAGATGTGAGAGTCGAAGTGATGGGGCTTGAAAGTCAGGGCAAGTGTTATCAAGTGAAGAAGGCGCGCTAACACGCGCTAGTGATTAGGCGAGCGTGAACGAGGAAGTCACGATCGCACGTGCGCTTGGTATCACCTGGACTTTCGACCTCATGAATGTGCCTCTTACTGAAGAAGCACTTGCCAATCTATCAGGCACTGTGAATATGGACTTTGAATATTTTTCATGTGTCGTAAATGGGTCTCTCTTCTGAAGTGCGGATCCATGGTGGAATTCGCGAGCAACGTCGATGCTTGCACGGCGGTTCGAAAAGATTCAAACATTCGCTTGCCTATGATATGCCGCGGTAGCTTCTACTATGATCTTCCACGAACATCTCAAGAACAAAGTACCTCCACCCATCTTTGCTTACTACAGTTGATAGATTGACCTAATAGGGCTGATGTGAACGCCATCGTTAAGCTTTGAGAAAGTTTTGTTTCCAGTACGCTTTCCTGTTGCAATCAGGATATGAACAGCCGTATCGCCAGTTTCAACGTGGAGCTAGTACAGGACATATTTGTGAATGACCCCAGAAGCTAACCCACCCTGACGTAGGCCTGCGAAAGTATACAGACTAGAAGCTGTCTAGCCATCAGCGCACATACATTGAAGAATCTAAGCGACGCATCGTCACAATGAGAATACAGTACACCCTCAAAAAGCCAGCTAAAGTAAGGCTAGATCATCAGACAGGTAGACCATCACTTAGGAATGAAGCAAAAGTTTGGCGGCGAGGAAGACTAGTTCCTACATGTGTATGGAAATGGACAAGCGACCGATAGGAAAGTGTTAAGCACGGGAAGTATGGATATAAAGAAGGATCTAGTATTGTTTCAGAGACTAATGTCGGTACAGCCGAGCTCTTTCGCAGACGAGAGGTAGATGTCAGGTGGGAATGACAAACAACCTACAGTGGGCACGATACAAGAGATGCGATGCAGGGTTCATGTCGAATTTGGTATAGCTTCGCAAAAAGCCTACTCTATGCAGCTTAGCCAGTCCAGAAAGCGCCACGTTTGGTCTAGACCACGGATTGTCTTTGGGGGCCGTTTCCAAGCGAAATCAGCCTCGCCGTATCCCCTCTCACTTCAGTCGTGAAAAAGATGTGATAACGAAAACCTACGTGTACTCATGGCGAACATGCGGATCTCTAAGAGATGGAAGAGGATACTCCTCTTCACTTGGATGTTTCCGAAGCGGAAAGTCAAGACAGTTGACATCCGTATTGCGGTAAAGCTGATCCTGACTCGCAAAGATTACTGTTCAAGGCTAACGTGGGTGGCATTCAGACGCCAGATCATCTCTTGCAGAACGGCGCTGCTCGTTTACCGGTAGAGGCTCCATCGAATACCGACCTATGTGGTCGCTGCGCAACGGTACCCTGGACTAGGCTCCTGGAGACTCATCATGCGGATCCAGTCCTTGTCATGCAGGACGTACACGAATCAAAAGAAGAGCTACAGAGATCGAAATGTAAGTACATCACATGATTTTATGCGGCTAGCTGACAAGCAAAGGCCGCATCTGTTGTATGATTGGCTCCATCAAACGATTCGACGAAGATAGCAATCTGAAGTGGATCGTGTCTAAGGATCAGAGTCCCTTCGTTGGCCGACTAACATTTGCGCAAGAGGAATCAAACTCTGCTAGAGCGGACCATGATGCTGATCTCACGAGTCCACATCTCGGCATCAGCAAAAACCCTATGCCCGATGCGAAACTCACCATCTCTTCGGAACCACGCGTTGATCTTGACCTGTTCAGAAAGTGGAACGAAGGGTGCCAGCAACACGATGATTGTCTCCCCGACGAAGCGAGCGACCTGGAAAGGCTGAAGGTGATTGACTGCGAAACGCGCACCGTGCAAATGGCACCTGAGAAGTGCCGCTTCGTAGCCCTGAGTTACCTTTGGGGGCCACATGAAGACTTCGCGTCTCAGCCTTTACCTGCGGAACAAACGCGGACCATTGAAGATGCAATTACCGTGACCTTAGGCCTTGGCCTCCGGTATCTTTGGGTCGACAGATACTGCATCGAACAGACAAGCATCATGGACAAGACCCTGCAGATCAAGCAAATGGGCCAGATATACGCTTCTGCGCACCTCACTATCATTGCAGCTGCTGGTACCGATCCGACCCACGGACTCCCAGGCGTAAACCAACCAAGAAAAGTCACCGAAACAGCGACAGAACAAGTTGGACCAGTGACATTGGTTCAGCTGAAGACCTCTGCCGCAAGCGACTTCCAGAATTCAATGTGGGCCACGCGGGCCTGGACATTCCAAGAGGGTATCCTGTCCAAGCGCCGTCTCATCTTCACCTCCCAGGCCGTGCTCTACATATGCCAGACAGACTACCTGCACGACCTTTCTCCCGGCTACAATTCCGGGGTGAACTACGAGCTTGTTGCCCTCGCCGAGTTCATCTCATGCGCCCGGCTTCCACGCGAGTTTCAGTCTTCCGCCGGATCGTCGCGCTTCAAAGAGGCCTTGAGATACGTAACGGCATACAGTAGACGCAACATGAGGATGTCATCCGACGCCCTGAACGCCATTATTGGAATCCTCAATTACATATCGAACGACAAGTCGGAACCAATCTACCATCTCTGGGGCGTACCGCTGGCACCGCTACCAAGTGCCGACAGACACTTTGACACCGTCACGGAGACTGGAAATGGCAGATTCGAGCCTGCGCCCAAAGATGATCGGTTTGAGTTTGCGCTCAATTGGAGTCACACTAAGGCGTGTCGACGAAGGCCGGGGTTTCCAAGTTGGTCTCCGCTCGGCTGGGAAGGTCCGATGGAATACCCTATCCAGTATATGGACATCGTTATTAACAAAGAATTTGATGTACGCCTACATTCACTCAAAAATGATGAAGCTCGACCTTACCTGCGACACGAGCTCACACGGGGAGGTGAAATCCAATACGAGGGCAAAGACGCCATCTCGACTAGATTGGAAATCGTATCTGCGCTTGTGGCTCCTGTACAAATTGCAGTAGAAGAGAACGACACCGTTCGGATCAAGCGACGTGATGGAACAGCTTTGGATGAGGAGTTCGAGACTTACTGGGATGGTGATCTTGTAGGTGAGATGAATGATCAGTCTACCGAAGAAGCGAAGGGGAGAGGCGAGCCTTGGCTCGTGTGGCAGATTGGATGCAAGACAATCAAGAAACGGAGATATCATTATGTGGTGTTGAAATTGGGCAATGATGGGATTTACGAAAGGGTGGGGTTTATCATTGCATGGAAGGGAAGATCAGATGCGGGTCTCCTGGACGCATCGTGGACCGATCCCATTCCTTGTGAGCTGACAGAAAGCCTCTGGGTCGCATAAAGAGGACATGATTTGGTGTAAGAAGTCGTGGTATAAGTATTGTATATTTCGTTAATCTACGAGAGAATCATAACATACCGACACACTTCGTGGTGTACGTATGAGACAAGAAAGCGCAACGATAACCAGATGCCGTTGCCAACTGACCCAAAATGAAAAGAGGAGCCTAATCGCAATTTTCCACCACGTCATCCGCACTGGAATTCCACTCACTTCGCTCCCTTCTGGGTATCCTTCCGCTTCAGCCCCATCTTTCTTGCCAAAGCACCCAGTCCGCTCTGCCTCCGCTCGAGCTTTTCCTTATCGCCAAGCAGTCCCTTGGCAGAAACTTTGCCCTTCTCTCCCCATGGGCTCATCTCCTCTTTCGCAATCTGTTTCTTCCGCTCTGTAGCTAGCAATCTCACTTGATCTACAAAGACCGGCTTGTCGAGTAGGTCTTCGACTCGCACCTTCCATCCGTCTTCGTGATCGAAGATCGATGCAATCTGAGCAACTCCCTGAATGTCGCCGCCCAACTGGAAAAAGTCGGATGCCAAGTCTATAGCAGGAGGCGCATTGTTCTCGTCCCTGAGGTTCTGCTCCCATGCGCTGCGGAGCTTGGTTGAGAGCGTCTCAAGCTCGTGTTTGGGAAGTCCAGTGTCAGTGGGAAGAGTGAGAGGTTGCTTCTCCGCGGACTTCTTGCGCGCGGTTTCCGATGTGATAGTTGTGGAGCTCTGAGACCCAATCTCCGACTGAGCTGGCAGTAGTGTATAAGGGTCCTCCGAGAACGTGATGACGTTTGCGCAGAGCATGTCGAAGACATTTTGCGTGAAACCAGCTGTCAACGTACTGTTGGGTGCATATGTGAGGGTCACCTCAACCTCGTTTCTAGGCTTTGAAGCCGAGAGAATCGAAATGTCAGCAAAATCTTCTTGATTGCCTGCAGCGCCAATCTTGAATTCGATACCGCCCAGCTGAAGGGTCGCATCCTCTGATTGTATGTTCTGGTTGTGCTGCAGTACGCTTGAGAAATTCGTCCAGTCCGGCCAGTCAGTGCAATTGCGCGTAATTTCTCGAAATCCCAGAGACTCGTACGCCATGTTGTTGATATGTTGTTCTTGGATGTAACCAAGGAGATCAAAGACAGTCCACTCGGGGCGATACACCACGCGTACAGGAACCATGTTGAGACACGGCCCGACTATGTTTTCGACATTTGGCACGCCGCCGCTGCGGCCTGAAACGACGTGGCCAAAAACGATGTCAGACTTGCCGGCGACACGAGCAAGAGTTGCTGCCCACGCCGCCTTCATTACACTGGCTGTCGTGATGTTGATATGGGACAGCGATGGAACCGTCAGTGTTTGCTTCAGGGTGACGGTGCGCCCGGCTGATCGTTGATAGTTTGGACCGTAGCGATGCACGATTTCAGTCATCGTAGACCCTCTCAGTACCTCACGCCAATGATCGTGGGCTCCTGCGACTGCCTTCGCCGATTCTCGAACAAAGTTGCCGAAGCTTGGAGTAGTGGATACAGGCAAGCCGTTATAGCCCGCTTGGAGCGAAGTGAGCATCTTCGAGAAACAGAAGCCATCGTACTGTGCGTGTGAGAGTCGCAAGAAGATGCGGTAGCGGCCGCTGGTCTTTTGCTTGGCTACAACGAATTTGACAAATGCTTCGCCAAGTCGAGGCCCGTGTTCCTGGTCCTTGTGGCGGAGTTCTGTTGTGAAGTCATTCAGGCTTTGCTCAGTCTCCTGGTAGAGGAAATCAGGCTGGAGCTTCCTCAATACAACTTGTAGGAAGCGATCACCGTACGGCACGAAGACTGTACGCAAAATATCGAAAGCCTGTACGATACGGAAGCATGCGTGTTTCAGCTTTCGGAGGTCAAGCGGGCCTTCTCCGTCCAGGTAGAAATAGTTCAGCATCCACTTTGATTCGAGCAAAGTTCCTGTGATGGCAAGCGCCTGGAAGTCGGTCACAGGAAGGACATCGGTGATACCGCCCTTGAACACCTGGACTTTCGAGATGACACTGTCAACATTGGGATCGCCGAGCAAGGATATCGACTTGGGTGCAGAGTCCTCGTGTATCGTTTGGGGTCTTATGGTGTTCTGGCTGATCGTGCGCTGGGGTTGAGGGCGGCGGTTCTGTCCATTCGCGAACCCTGACCACTTCTTGAACATCTGCTCAGTCTTTTCGTGCAGTTGACGCTCTTGTTGAGCCGGTGGAGTATTTCCGCCCTCGGTAGTCTTATCATCGATGGCTTGCTCGGATACCATGGATTGGAAGTCGCGCCAGGCTGACACAGTGCGCTCTGGAATCTGTATCTTCGGCTTGGAGGAGCTCGCCTGTACGTCCTTGAGGCTCTCTCCCCCAGCTCGAGACATGACTTCGTCAATGACCTCGCCAGCGACACGGACGACCTAGAACGATTAGTTGAAATCTCACCTTCCTGCAGAATGAACTTACTCTGGCCATGTCTGCAAAAGTCGGGTTCTTGAACACATCGGCGACAGTCATCGACAGACCCTCCTCTCTTGCAGCTCCAACGAGTCTCATCGCAATAATTGAATCGCCTCCTAGTTGCTGCAGAACGTAAGCAAATGCATGAGAGTCCGTATAGGGAATACATACGAAGAAAGAATCTTCTTTGTCGATAGAATCCTCCACCATGTCAAGTAGGTCGCTCCACAATCCTAGAAGTTTCTTCTCCACAAAATCCGGCGGCACGGACTTCAAAGCTTCAGTTGCCATGACGCCAGCTGCTGCCACCATGTCGGCCGCAGTCTGAATCCTGCTCCCGGTGTCACTAGCCGTGCTAAGTCGCCGCGAGCGTATAGAAGCCGTCTCAAGGTTTCTCCCTCTGTTGCTTTGCGATGCTCGCCTTGCAATCATGCCTGCCATTTGATTGGTCATCTCGCTGACCGTCGACTGGGTGGCAATGGGCGCAAGCTTGTTCTTCTCCATGACTTGGTTTACGATTTGAGGGACCATCTCGCTGACGATGGACCGAATCAGGTTGCTCCAGTCGGGAGCATCCATCGCCGTGGGTGTTGGAGCTTGGGGTACTTCCACTCTGGGTATATGCCGGACAGAAGCCATGGGATCCGGTATTTCGAGACGGGGGCTTGACATGGGCGATCGAACCGAAGGTGTGTAGACTCTAGGTTTCGATAGCGCCTTTGGTTTGTCTGTGATGGCGGCATCAAGCTCCGCGACCGTTTGCTCCGGGTCAGCAAGGACCTGTGTGAGAATCTTCACTAGCAGGGAAGATATGTTCTTCGCTTCCTCGTCGGAGACGGAGTCTGTCCAGTACGCCAACCTCACACCCTCGTCGTGCTTTGTCGTATCGATGTTGACTGTCAACGCAAACTCACTTGGGTCACCGCCATCAAGATGTATGAACTCCACATTCGTGTCAGAAGCGCTTTCAGCCTCCGTCGCGCCTTGATTCTGGATGGACACAGCCGTATTGAAGAGCGCTTGGCCAGAGAGGCCAAGGTCGTGCTGAAATTGGGCAAGAGAGCAATGCTGGTACGGAACGCTCTCGATGAAGTCATTCTGGACGTTCTCACTCATGGCGAGGAGCGAACGCGAGTTGGACACTCTGACCCGAGACACTAGCATGTTGATGAAAGCTCCTACTGCATTCTCAATGCCATTGACCGGGACGTTGCGGCCAGATGTCAAGTAGCCGTAGCATACTTCTGAAGAGTTTGTGTAGGTGTGGAGTACCAGTGACCAAGCGGCGAGTAAGATATTGGCAAAAGTGATGTTGTTCCTCTCGGCAAGTACCTGGATTTCAGAGAATCGGTCGAAGTCCATATAGAGCGAATGGAGCTGTCGTTGTTTACTCGAGTGTTGCGGCGCAATCGGGAAGTGACATGGTCGGACACCCTGTAGTTTCCCCTTCCAGAAGTCGATCGCATCTTTCATAGAAAGCGCACGTAAATACTTGATGTAATCACTGTATAGCGGGCCATCTTCTTCGCGCAAGCGGCCCTCATACGCCTCTTCTAGATCATGTCGGATGACCGCAAGTGATCCACCGTCAATCACAACGTGATTGACCTCCATCTTTACAACAACCCTACCCGAGGTAGTCTGCACAACGGCAAGTTGATGAGGAAGGTGAGGCTTCCTTTTCCCATTCAGGTTGCGGTATTGAATGGAGTCGAGCTTGGCGTTGAGCTCGTCTTCGGTGCAAGTCATTATGAGGGCGCCCGTATCAGGAACTGGCACCACGACTTGGTCGAACACGCCCCCTTTGCAGACGCTATCAACGAAGAGAGTGCGCAAGGCCTGGTGCCGATCTACAACCTGCTTCCAGGCCTGTAACACGCGCTGCACGTCCACCCGGCCTCGCTTGGCTTTTAGTTCAAACGTCGTGAAAGACCAGTACGCGCTGGGATCCTTGATTTGGCTCAGAATCATCCCTTCTTGCACAGCAGCGCAGGGGTAGATGTCCTCAACATGAGGATATGAAACACCAACTGATGCAAGCGACTTAATAACGCGGTTTAGGCGGTCGTACGAGTCTAACGGTAGCAGAGGGAAGTCGGAAAGTGTTGGCTGAGGGGTATCCATCTCTGAAAGAGTGGAGACCATCTCCTCAAGCGTTCGTTGACACTCCGTTATCCACCTGCGGATACCCTTCCGGTTCTTCATCATTTGGTTGTACATGAAGGTAAATTGGATCTTGCCGTTATCGACTGATGCGGAGACCTCAAAGAGAGCAAGTCTCCGGAGATCAGCCCCGGTATCGGTCATGCGTGCCTCGTCATCTTCGCTGAAGTGCATTGGCTGGAATAGTGCATCCGCGGCCTCGAGCTGTTGCATTTTCCCAAGGTAGTTGAAAAGGATCTCCATAGGCTCATGCTCGGAAAATTGGGTCTGTCCGTCCTGGGTGAGGAAGCGATGAGCAAAGTACGGACGTCCATTGTCCGTGACTTTTCGGCGAAGATCTTTCACTTGACGCACTGTCTGTATCACATCGTCTTCGTCTTCGGCGATGGCGACATGCACAGGGTACATTGTGGTGAACCAGCCAACGGTTCTTGACAGGTCAAGGTTACTGAACTCCCATGGCTCACGGCCGTGTGTCTCGTTGAAGATCGTTGGCGTCTTGCGCGTAACGAAGACCCGGGAGAACGAGTGCACAATAGCTGCGAGGAAGAGATCGACAATATCGGTGCGCAACGCGTTGTGATGGCTCAAAGCCAAAGCTGAGACCTTCTCACCCAACGAGAAGGATTCACGCTCGACGTCGCCATAGACATTGGGACGCTTGTCGAGACCCCAGAACGTCAAGTTGGCAGGCTCGACAGGGAAAGATTGTGTCTGAATGGCCGCAATTTGAACTGGATCCGTTGTATGCGAAATCTGCTTCTCGTTCCATGTCGCAAACGAAAGACCTTTCTGCAGTTCGATCGAAGATGACGACATGAGACTCTCTTCCAAGTCTCCCAAGATTATCCGCCAGCTCACAACATCGATGACAAGGTGGTGCGCTGTGATGAACAAGACCTGCTCCCCAGACTGTGTGTTCAGAAGCATTGCTGCGAAGACGGGCCCACTGACGATGTCCAGACTCTCCTGGGTTTTCGAGATGAGCCCAGGAAGGGCAGAAAGTAATATGTCGTTGTGCACGTTGAACGCGTACGCGTTAGAGACATCGCCCGGAATCATCTGGGTCCACATGCCGTTGGTGTCTTTGGTGAACCTGGCACGGAGCATCGAATGACAACGGACTATCACATCAAGGGTGGACTTCAAGCTAGTAGAATCCGTTTTGCGAGCCAACCTGAGCGTGAACGACTGGTTGAAGTGAGAGTTCTTGCCGTCATCCAAGCTGTGGAAGTAGAAGCGCTGGATGGGGGACAGTGCAAACGGCGTGTCGGTCTTATCCTTCTCAGCTTCGACGGTAATAGAAGCTCCAACGCTTTCTGCAAGATGAGCAAGCGATTTACTTCTCAGAACCTGGTTCAACGTGATATTGATGCCTTCTTTCCTGCATCTGGCCAGCAGTTGCATGGCTGTGATACTGTCCCCTCCAAGTGAGAGCCATGTCTTGTTGGGTTTCACGTTTTCGACCGGCATGTTGAGGACCTTTGCCCAGATGGACTGCATCTTCATCACTACTCCAGAGGCTGGAACATCGGGTTCCATGCTGCTCTCGATATCCAGGATCATGCGATAGGTCTCGTCATCCATGTCGGCAAGCCAAGCCCCGACTTGCTTTCTGTCGAGCTTCGCTGAAGCCAGAGCAGGGATGCGAAGGACCGCAATCCATAGTGTTGGAACCATGTATGGGGGTAACAGATCGGAAAGTCTCTCCTTTATGACTTTGATCTGTTGGAGAACGTCTGGGTGGCTTATGGGTGCGTCCCAAGGCTTATCGTGAGCATCGGCTTCAGGTGGCGACCGATGGAACGACACCACAGCTGTAAGCTTTCTCTTCGCAGCGCCAGACTTCGGCAACAGAACAACAGCGTGTTTGATGCTTTCGTCGGCTTGTAGGTGATGCTCAATCTCGCCGAGCTCCATGCGCTGACCTGCCAACTTGATCTGGTTGTCTTTGCGCCCTAGATAGTGTACACGACCGTCAGATGCATATCTCACCAGATCTCCAGTACGATAGATCCGCGAGAACGTGTCCTTCGAGAAGTCTTTCATG
Organism: Karstenula rhodostoma CBS 690.94; assembly: GCA_010093485.1. Taxonomy (NCBI): domain Eukaryota; kingdom Fungi; phylum Ascomycota; class Dothideomycetes; order Pleosporales; family Didymosphaeriaceae; genus Karstenula; species Karstenula rhodostoma. The sequence continues at coordinate 697,038 of MU001509.1, read as the reverse complement.
AATCTCGGATTCTCGATGAACACTTCGGCGGTCTTCGCACTATTGTTCCAGTAGCCTCTAGCAAGAAAAGGGCCCTCGAGACAGAGTTCCGCGACGGCGCCAACTGGGGCGAGTTGATGTGGGTTCTCTGGACTGGTGAGCCAAGCACGACCACTCTCAAGCGAGCGACCAATGATCGTAGACTCGCGGGGCGTCGAAAGAACTTCGTTCGAAAGGGCAATCACGGATGCTTCCGTAGGACCATATGCGTTCAGCAGCTGTAATCCTGAACCCCACTTCTTGATTGTCTCGGGCGTCAATGGGTCGGCAGCAGATGCGAACGTCTGAAGAGTCGGCACGCTCTCTGGTGATTCGATAACATTTGCAACAGATGGTGTCAGACAAGTCCAAGTGGCCTTCAGACTGTTGATGGCTGAAGCGATATCTGTGGTGCGACTCTCTTCCGAAGGAACACACACGACAGCACCACAACTCAGAGCAGTAAGGATTTCCTAGACGATGCATCAGTAAAGTTAAACTTAGTGTGACGGATATACTTACCATAACCGAGACGTCGAAAACGAACGAGGCGAACTGGAACACCCTGGAAGAGGGCTTGATGTTGAGCGACTTACGCATAGCCGCAGAGCTGGTCGCGATGGCTCGATGTTCGATAGTAACTCCCTTAGGTACTCCGGTACTTCCAGAGGTGTACAAAACGTAACAAATGTTGTCGGGGGTCGCGCGCAGTTTCACTTGAGCCTGACGCGTCGAGAGCTGTCGGATAGTAGTCTCGCTTATCTTGATGACCTTTCCAACGATGTCTGCCATGCGTGATTCGTACTGTGGTGAGCATAGAGCGATAGAAGCGTTGCAGTCCTGAACGATCTGCCGGTGGCGTGAACTTGGGTGATCCGGAGACAATGGGACGTAGCCCGCACCCGATATCAGGACGCCCATGATGGCCACTATGGCCCAGCGTGATTTGTCCACACATATCGGCACGAGTTTTTCAGGGCCAGCTCCCAATCTTATGAGCTCTTGCGCGAGCTGTGATGCGAGATCGCGAAGCTCGCCGTAAGTGAAGTCGCCATCAAATGCCGAGACGGCCTGTGCATGCGGGTGGGCCGACACTTGTTGGAAGAACAACGAAGGCATCGTGTCATTGACAACCAAAGGTTCCGTAGCGTTCAGACTGCTGACAAATTGTGCATCCTGGTCACTGAAAACGTGGACATCGCGAATGTTGCCCACCGAGTTCAGCTGTGATAGGATCGAGTCAAACTGGTAGAGGATGCGCTGAACCTCCCACGAAGAAATCAGGTTGGCGTCGTAGTATGCTGTGATGGAAATGCTTGTCTGACTGGTCTGACACTCCACGACCAGAGGGTAGGTGAAGTACTGTCCTTGAACACCGTTGTTGTGATGAGACCACATGGACTCAGCTGGCTGCTCACTACCAGTCTGAATAATGAGTAGATTCTGAAACTCGCACGCCGCAGCGGTGTTTTCGTCCATACGTTTGAGCTCGGAGAGACCAAAATGCTGATGCGGTATGCGATCCGTAGCAACTTCGGCAATGCTTCGCAAAAGGTCTAAAACGTTGCCATCGCGATTGACTTGTACCCTTGTTGGCACGGTTGTGAGGGTAGGGCCACAGATGTCAGTAACGCCAGGCACCGCGACGTCGCGACCAGTGAGCGTCTCACCAAAGACGACATCATCGCTACCAGTGTACGCCGACAGTAAAAGAGCCCAGGCAGCTCTGATAACAGTTGGTGGCGTGATGTCCGTATGTCTTTGGGGAGCAAGCTTGGCAGTGTGTTGCAGTGTTTGTCCGTCGGGAGTTTCACTAGTGTTGATGTGTTGTTGCGGGAATTGATAAGGCGCGGCACCAGTGAGACGTTGCTTCCAAAATGCTGCGGAGGCGTCTCGGCTCGTGTTCTGAAGGTACTGGATGAATTTGGTGTACGGTACTTTCGGAACCTCGGACGATCCAGATTGGTAGATCTGTTGTACACGTTGTAGCATGAACGCAATGCTCCAGCCATCGTAAAGTGCATGGTGGATAGTCCATACAAAGTATCTTGCAGCGGAGGCTGTGCGGACAATCGCGTATGTCGCAAGATTGCCTCCGAGATAGGCCGGTAGATTGGCCGCGTCTCTCTCAGTCTCTTCAAGGCTGCTCACCTCACGCCAGACGATGGGATCTTCAACAAGGACAGCCTGCATGAATGCGCCTGTCTGGAGCTGGGCGATACGAGTTCGCAAGAGGTCGATCTCTTGGACGACTTTCTCCCATGCGGCCTTGAACTTCTTGATGTCGACAGATTTCGCGAGGGCCAGAACGTGTTGAGCAACGTAAGCACCAGGTTGCTTTATCGAGAGAGCAACGAATGCTTCTTGTAGCGGGCTTGGTGGGTAGGCATTCTGAATCTTGTTCTTTGGTATACGGCAGATGTCAGACAATTCTTGGACCACCTGGTTTCGCTGAAGTTCTCGGGGCAGCAACTCGAATGTCTCGATACTGCGCTCGATCCTGGGCTCGGTAGCAGAGATCTTGCATTTGGCAGCCAGGTCAGAGATCTTGGGTCGCTTGAAGATGTCAATGACCGAAAGATCCAGATGCTCTGCTTGCGCAGCGGCGACAAGCCTCATAGCCGCTATTGAGTCCCCGCCAAGTCGGATGAAGCTATCATCCGCACCCACTGACGACAGTGGCAAATTCAGCACCGATGAGACTAGTTTCTGTAGCCTCCTTTCGGCCTCGGTTGTCGGTTTCTTCTTGTGCATGGAGTTCGCCAGGCGGTATGGTGACAAAGTCTCCTTACTCAGGTTTTGTACCAACACACGCAGTCGGTTGCGGTCCAACTTCCCAGCAGGCGTCCACGGCAGTTTCTTCATCGGGAAGAAGATCGATGGGATCATGTACGCGGGCAGAACGCCAACTAGGGCATTCTCAAGGGACTTGCATACCTCTCGTACATCATGATCCATCGGGAGGAGGAGTGCATCGGAGTGCGGAAGGTCGGATGATGCAGGCTGGACGACTTCTCCGGAGGACGCTCGGGGGTCGTCGTTGGTAGCGAAGAAGACAGCCAAAGCTTTAGCAGAGGTACGACTTGCGGGCGCAACAAGCTCTACCGCAGATTGTATGTTGTACGCGAACTTTTCGTTTACGTGGAATTCAATCTCGGCCAGTTCTATTCTCCGGCCGTTCAGCTTGATCTGTGTGTCTTTCCGACCGATGTATCCGATTGTGCCATCTGGGTTGTAGCGGACGAGGTCTCCAGACTTGTACATCCGTGCGGTTTCGAACGTTCCGTGTTCTGCGGGAAGCGATGATGCCCACGCCGGATTGGTGATGAAGGCCTTCGCTGTCTTGACTTCATCGCCAAGATAACCCCGAGCAACAGTGTATCCTTCGATGACAAGCTCCCCGACGGCGCCAATAGGCATGAGCTTGTCATGATTGCGGGGATGAACAACCCACAGACGGCACGCAGAGGCAAGTCCAATATTCCTTCCATCTATATCGGCCGTTTTATGAACGGTGCTGGCAATGACGGCAGTTTCAGTCGGACCATAAGCTGTGTGTGGATTAGTCTGGTTCCTAACTCCTATTTCACATGTAGAAATTGCTCACCTATCACAAAGTGTAGCCTGTTCTGCCATTTTTCAGCCTCAGCCGCAGGCACTGCCTCACCGCCTGCAACAAGAGTCTTTAAAGTCGGCAACTGCGTTGGCTTCAGAGTGCTCAATACCGACGGTGTCAAGAGAGACCAGGTAGCCTTCATTCTACGCATGGCCCCTGCTGGGTCTGACATTCGCTCATCCTCGGTTGGCACACAGATGGTTGCTCCTACCATGAGGGCCGAAAGAATCTCCAGACAGCTTGCATCGAACGTATAACTCGCGAATTGGAAGGTTCGCGAATTACTGTGAATGCCAATCGCGTGAGTGAACGCTGCTGCATTCGTGCAGAAGGCTTCGTGTGGAATAATGGTTCCTTTTGGCTTGCCCGTTGTGCCAGAGGTGAATAAGCAGTACGCTGGGTTCTCTGGAGTCGCATTTGACTTCAACGTCACTCCCTTGGATAGAGGAAGTTTGTTGATGGACAGTCGGTCGACGATGACTGCGGCTCCGATGACCTCACTTGCTCGAGAGTGGTACGCCCTTGAGCATAATGCGACCTTGGCTCCAACATCGCCGATTAGTTCGCGAAGGCGGCTTGGTGGATGCTTTGGATCTAAGGGTACCTAGCAAGTGTCATCAGTATAGGCCCAATTGATTCAGATGCTTGTGTTTACTTACATATGCACCTCCCGCTTTCATGATCGCTATCATCGCAATTGGTGCCCAGGGGCTCTTCTCGAACAGGATTGGCACAAAGGTCTCAGGACCGACTCCATGATTCTGCAAATGCAGTGCTAGACGCGTGGTAATCTCATCGAACTCTTGGTATGTAACCGTCAGCTCTGCGCTCTCGATAGCCTTAGTGGAGCGTGGCCGAAGCAGGACTTGCTCCTGGATGACGTCGTGTACACATCGGCGTACAGGCGGAGGTAGGTCTGCATTCCATTCCGTGATCTGCTGCACGCTGCTTGCTGTCAACATATCGAGCTCAGTCACAGTGACATCCTTGTCGCTGCTCAAGATAATGCTTGACAGTATCGTTTCGAATGCATCTACGATGTTGCGTGCTTGAGAAGGATGCACTTTATCCTGCCAGAAGCCAAAGTCAATCGAGGCTACTTCGTCCGAGACATCCACGTTCAGTGTCATCAAGAATTCGCCCGGATCGGCTGCTTCGACGTTGTCGAAAGCCAGTGCCGTCTTGGTAGGATCGCGCGACAGTTGGCGACGCTGGAACGTGAAGACGGTGTTGAAAAGGGAAGGTAGCTGGAGTTCATGCTGAAGATCAGCAAGTGAGCATCCCTGGTGGGCCATTGCATCGACGGAATGGGCCTGTATTTTTTCCAATAGTTGATGGATGGTGGAATCATCTGTTAGCTCGAGTCGACAGATGAGCATATTGACGAAGCAACCAACGGCTTCATCGATGCCTTTGACTGGGACATCGCGACCAGATGCTACAACGCCAAAGGACACATCCTGCTGGCCGACATAGGTGTGTAGAACTAGAGCCCATGCCAGCTGCAGTACGTTCGACAATGTCACGCCGAATTTCCTGCAGAAAGCCATCATGGGGGCAATATCCTGCAGGTGAAGCTCATACGAGCCCATTTCGTGTGGTCCGGGCACGCCGTCGTGAAGGACTGGGAAGAAGCAAGGCTCCACACCAGTCAGATAAGCTTTCCAGAAGTTAACGTCGGCATCACGATTGTTCGTGAGAGTATGAGCAACAAAGTTGCTATAGAGGGGTCCAATATCAGCTCTCGTCAGCTTGTTTCCGTATGCCTTCGCGAGGTCATTGAGGATGATCGGTATCGAAGTGCCGTCACAAATGGCGTGGCTCATCTCCAGCTTGACCCATATATCGCTTGCCTTTGTCTTGCAGATCGTCAAGCGATGAGGGCAGTTGAATTCACGGAAGTCGATCAGTGGCTGATCCCTCAAAAACCGAGCCACATCTTCAGCATCGCAGTCAGCGATCCACGTGATTCTACCAGGTCTCTCGTTGAAAACGACCTGATCCATCAAGCCGGTCTTAGAGATGCTCTCGACGAAGACGGTCCGCAAGATTGGGTGGCGCTGCACCACAACCTGCCATGCCTCGGCAATCTTGCGGGGGTTGATCTGCTGTGCCGCGGTCGTCGACTTGATTTCCAGGATGCAGTGATATGAGTACAGCTCAGGGTTCTTGAGCTGAGACAAGAGCATGCCTTGTTGCATGGGAGAGGCGGGATAGACATCCTCGATGTCTTCAATAGCGGTGCCTGTAGGAAGCAACGCAGAAAGCTTTGAAGTGCCATTGTAGGTCAAAGGCAGAAGCTTGAAGTTATCGAGGCTAGGCTCAGACCGCAGCTGGAGAAGCTGATCAACAGCATCAACCAGCGTTGCTTTGCATTCAATCATCCAGCGCTTGATCTCCGATTGCCGGCTCATTCGGCGGTTGAAGTCGAAAGAGAGCCTGATGGTTCCCTGGGCGACGAGTGCCGTGACTTCAAAAAGTGCCAGTCGTGGAGTGGTTGCGCTGATATCCGTGGTCGAGATGTTGGTCATCCTCTGTAACAAGGAATTTTTGCGCTCCATGTTCTGCATCTTCCCTAGGTAGTTGAAAGTTACCTCGGCAGGCCAGTGGGATGCAAACCGATCCTGACCTTCGCCGGTGAGGAGTCGATACGCAAAGTAGGGTCTTCCCTTCCCTGGAGTCTTCTCTCGAAGGCTCGACACCCACCGGATAGTGCTTACGATGTCTGTAGGATCTTCAGGAGCTACTGGTAGATGAATGGGTGCCATAGTCGTACACCACCCTACTGTTCGGCTTAGATCTTGAGAGTCAAAAGGCTCACGACCATGCCCCTCGTTATGGATTGTCGCAGCGTGTCGGACCGGGAATACTTTGCGGAAGGACTCCAGGAGTGCCGCAATAAACACATCAACAGGCTCAGTTGCCAATGCGTCATGGGCTCCGAGAATCAGCATAGACTCCTTGGGGCTAAGCTCGATGTCCTCGCTAATGACATCGCCGTTCAGATTGTCCGATGCCTCGAGGCCCCAGTATTCGAAGTCTGCGGGTGGAACAGTGGCCAAGGGCATAACTTTCTCGGCGGATTCCCGACGAGCTTGCGCAGCTTGCTGTTGTGTCCAAGCATGGAACGGAAGACTTTGAGGTGGAGGTGCTGTGCCATCGAGCAAGCTCTCGAGATCCTCTAGGATAACTCCCCATGAAACCACATCGATGACGAGATGATGCGCGACCAGCGCGATCGCTTGGGAGAAGTTGTCGTCGACGTCGAAGAGGTCAGCAGAAAAAGTTGGACCGTTCACGATATCCAGTGTAGCCTGGCTTTCGTCGATAATCGGGCGCATGAACTCGTCTTTGGCGGACTTTACTTGGTGCTGTCGTAGCCTGAACGGGTTGGGAGACTTTGCAACGCTTTGTTTCCAAACCATTGATTCATCTTTGAAGTACCGAGCTCGTAGCATGGGATGAGTATCAACCAAGACGTTAACCGCGGCTTCGATCTCCTTCAGTTCGAAAGACCGAGCGAGCTTGAAGACTGTACTCTGGTTGAAGTGGCCATAGTTTTCGCCAACCGTGTCGAAGAAAAGCTTTTGTATAGGGCCGAGATCGAATGGCAGGTTGTATTCTTGAGGCTGTGATTTCGCAGTCGCAGAGGTTCTAGAGACGGAAACTCCCGCGGCGAGAGCTGCGATTGACTTCGACTTTACTATGTCCTGAACGGAGACTGCCAAGCCTTGAGCACGACACATTGAGGATACTTGCATGGCTGCGATTGAGTCTCCTCCGAGCCGCAGAAAAGACGAGCTCATACGGATATCTTCTGGTGCCAGGTTGAGAACCTTTGCGAAGATTGTCTGTAGCTTTCGGTCGACTACATCTGCATCTTCTTGAGACTCTTCCATTCCTAGGGTGGCGATTGTGCGATATGTGTCGTTGTCCATGTTCTCGAGCCACTGGACCACCTTTTTGCGATCCATTTTCGCAGATGGCATCAGTGGAAATCTTGATATGGTGATCCACAGCGATGGGATCATGTAGGATGGCAGACGTGCTTCAAGACGTTCTCGGATGGTCGCAATGTTGAATGAAGCAGTGTCTTTGGGGAGCAACTGCAGTTCTTCCGCATAAGCACCGGACGGCGCCACGTCTCGCAATGAAACGATACCAATAAGACGCTTTGCGCAGGGTCCAGATTTGGGGACGGATGCCAGAGCGTTCTGGACCACAGGGTCCTGAATGAGATGGTGTTCCACTTCACTCAACTCAAGCCTTTGTCCCCTCACTTTCGTCTGTATAGTGGGTTAGCGCGCCAGGTCCCGAATGACACACAACTCAAGGAACTTACTTGGTTATCCTTTCGGCCGAGATAGAGCAAGGTACCATCCTCGATGTATTTGACGAGATCACCCGTCTTGTAGAATTTTCGAGATGCGCCAACATTCAGATCTTCTCCCATCGTCCACTTGACTTCGTCAATATAGGCATCGGCGGTCTTCTCGGGGTTGTTGAGGTAGCCAGAGCCAACACCACCTCCCTCGAGAATTAGTTCACCCACTGCTCCGACAGGAACTAGCTGGTTGATGTCATTTCGAGACACAACCCATCCTCTGGCAGTTACAACCTTGCCTAGATTGTTCGGCTTCGTGGTGGCAGTCATGACATTCACAGTGGCGATGGCGCTGCACTCTGTAGGTCCATAGCCATTGCACAATACCACTCGGTCAGCCCATGTGAGCAAATCCTGCTGAGACATAGCCTCTCCGACTAAGAGCAGTGTCTTCACGCTAGGCACTTGAGAAGGCTGAATCATCCGGACGACCGAGGGAGTAAGACAGGCTAAGTTGACCCTGAGCTTATTGATGACTCCGGCAAGATCATTCGTCCTCGAGCTCTGATCAGGTACGCAGACTGTACCTCCCATGATCAGAGTGCTGAATATCTCGATCAAGCACGCGTCGAATGTGTAAGAGGAGAATTGGAGGACACGAGAGGTTTCGGAGATACCAAAGGCAGGGGAAAACGCTGCAGACGCGGAAGAAAATGCGCGATGGTTGATCACAGCTCCCTTTGGTTTTCCAGTGGAGCCTGATGTAAAGAGCACATAGGCAGTCGTGTCACTCGGAACCGTTGGTAGGCTATGAGTGTTACCGGAGTAGTCGCCGGTAGTATCTCGATCCACAACGAACGCTTTGCAAGGGATAGACTTGCATAACGCTTCGTGTTGTGGACCACAAAGAATGATCTTAGCCTTCACATCTTCAACAATCTCGCGGAGTCGAAGAATTGGCGCTTCGAAGTCGAGTGGCACAAACGCTGCACCGCACTTCATGATGGCGAACATAGCCACAATAGTCCAGCCTGATTTCTCGAAGCAAATCGGTACATAGCTATGGTGTGCAATACCAAGAGAAATGAGTCGAGAAGCGAGTCGTGTGGTGCGCTCATCAAACTCTCTGTAAGACATCACGCCGGTGTCCCACGAGTCAATGGCTATTGATGTAGGGCGAAGGATGACTTGGCTTTGAGAAACGCTGTCGTGAATGCATCTGTCCACAACGTTGACTGGCCGACTGTTCCATGACGAAATAACCTCTTCGTCGGCGGGATTCAGCATGCTCAAATTGCCAAGTACGCGTTGGAGAGAATCTTCTCCGTTGAGAAGGCTGATCAGGTAGCCAAACTGCTCAAGTAGGCGTTGAACGAGCCACGAATATATCACCTGGCCATCATAGTGCGCTTCAACTTCGATGCCGCTCTTGTCGACAGAGCAGTTGAAGATGAGACCAAAGTTGAAGAAGTTGGTGCCAACGGCGCCCGTGCTTTGCAGGTCCCAAAACCCTCCTTCGGGGTCTTTCATGCTGTCTCCGCTTGCAATGACCAACAAACTCTGGAAGTCACATGCCGCAGCAGTATCCGAACTAAGCTTACGGATATGCTGCAGCCCAGCGAACTGGTGTGGAATTGCAGCCGAGGTCTGGCGTTGCACCTCCTTGAGATAGTCTTGGACGGTAACTTGGCGATCCAGCTTTAGTCGCATAGGAGATGTGGTGATGGTTGCACCGATGATGTCCTCGATGCCAGGGACAGGTACTTCACGTCCACTGTTCGTCTCGCCCCATACGACGTCATCTGAACCAGAGTACGCTGCCAGCACCAAACCCCAGGCAGCTCGTATCATAGAAGGCATTGTGATATCCGTCCCGCTTCTACGGGTCACAGGTATGTGGTGACGGAGTTGCCCAGAAGCTTCGACCTTGTAGTCCGGGCTCGGTAGATGAGGGAACTGAGGGGCAGCGATGTCTTCGAACATGGAAAGCCAAAAGTCGTCTGACTGCTTTGGATCCAGCGAAGTGAGGTAATTGATGAACCTCGAGTACGGGACAGCAGCGTGTGATGCTTGAGTGCTGTTCTGGTAATAGCTTTCGACTTTGCCGAGGAGACTCGTCAAGCTCCACCCATCATAAACTGCATGATGTGCAGTCCAAACAAAGAACACGGATGATGTACCTTGCCCGACTATGGCGTACGAAGCCAATGGACCTCCAGGCTTGGCAGGGAGGTGACGGTGGACGTTGCTGATGTCCTGCAAATTTTCTAGTTGAGACCATTCCACACCGTTACGCAGCACAACCTGTACGGAGCCTTGGTCCTCAACGTAGACAATGCGCGTGCGCAGTATAGCCTCTTCTGCGACAACCCTGTTCCAAGCAGCCTGGAAGCGCTGTACATCGATATCAACTGGCAATCGATAGATCGTCTCAGCTACATACGATCCAGGTTCTGTCGCAGAGAGCGCGATAAGTCCTTCCTGGAGTCGGCTACATGGGTAGACGTCCTCGATAGAGTCTGGAAAGACTTCACACTCTGATGCAGCCAGGTCGATTATGTGACGCTTCTTGTGCTCGGGAATAAGCTCGAAAGGAGCCACCTCCGGCTCGTGAGCGGCGGAGAGCTCATCCGAAGAGAGGACATTAGCAGTTGCCGCCAAGTCTGCCAATTGCGGTTGTGAGAAAATGCTCGAGACAGCAAGCACGATGCCTTCCTTGCGACTCGCGGTAACCAGTCGCATCGCGCCAATCGAATCACCACCAAGGCGGAAGAAGGAATCATTCGCGCCGATGGAATCAGCGGGCAGGTTCAAGACGGATTCCCAAAGCCGTGCAAGTGTTGTTTCGACAAGTCCTGATGGTGCTCGGCCACTCTTGCCAGCAAGCCGGAAGATATGGAGTTGGTCCTCAGGAACTGCTTGAGCCAGTTGCCGCAACACCTTTCGGTCGAGCTTTCCAGATGTTGTCATCGGCATTCTCGTCATGGGCATGAACATGGAAGGGACATAATATGCGGGAAGTGCGTTCGCAAGAGCAACTTCAGCCTCTTTCGCCTTAACCCGCACATCTTCTGACATCTCCCCAACTCCTGGGACGACCTCATTCGATGTCTCAGCAAGACAAACAAAGCCCACAAGAGCCTTAGTTCCTTTGCCGTCGGTGAACTTGACCAACTCAACTGCAGACTGGGCATTGGAGGGTAGAGCAAGACCAAGGTGATGCTCGATCTCACCGAGCTCGATGCGTTGGCCGTTCAACTACTTCAGGTCAGTGATTGCAGAGCACCATCTTACGATGACCACTCACCTTGACTTGGCTGTCTTTCCTCCCCAGATACATCAGCTCTCCGTCACCTGTATAATGAACCAGATCACCAGTGCAGTAGAACCGGCGACTATGCCCATCGCTACTGCGGGCCCAAGCGAGATCTTGGATGAAAGCCATTCGGGTCTTTTCTGGATCCTGCAGATAGCCGCGAGCAAGGATAGGGCCTTCAATGAGAAGTTCGCCTTTGCATCCGATTGGCACCAAACGATTGCGATCCTTTGGATCCACGACCCAGGAAATGCTGCCGACTGCTCTACCGATATTTGTAGGATCGTCGCATTGTTTGAACGCCTTGAAGCTCTTGAACGTCGAGTTCACAGAAGCCTCACTAGGCCCATATTGGCCCATGACATGCATATATGGAGTCCACTGATCCAGTACCGCTTTGGTCAAGGCTTCTCCACCGAGGGCCAGGCCTTTGATCATGGGTACGTCTTTCGGATTGAGAAGCGACGCGACTGTAGGCGTCAAGTCCATGAAGTTGGCCTCTAGCCGGGCAATTGCACCTGCAAGGTCATTCATACCTAAGAGCAAGGTATTAGCGTCTAAAAAATGAAACCAAATGTGTGTAACTTACGATCTTCTTCGGACGGAACGCACACACAGCCTCCTCTTTGCAATGTCGTGAACATCTCTTCTAGTGAGTTGTCGAACGTGTAGGACGCGAATTGTAAGAACCGGGTATCACGATCGACGCCTAATCTACTCCCATGGGCATGCGCACTAGTCACGAACGCTGCATGCTCTAGCACAACGCCCTTTGGTCGTCCAGTACTCCCACTAGTGAAGATGACGAATGCTGGATTTTGAGACCCAACAGCAGTGCAGGCAACGCCCTCCACCTCCGAAAGATCATCAAGCAGTACAGAATCGACGACGATGACATTTGGAGCAATATCTTCGAACAGCTCCGAGCGGGTTGCTGTGGTCAAGACCACTTGCGCTTGCGTATCTTCCACTCGCGACTCGAGAGCTAGCTTTGGATGCTTGGCGTCCAAAGGAACCGCTGCTCCGCCAGCTTTGAGCACAGCCAGCATGGCAACAACTGCAAATGAGCTTTTGTCGAAGCATGTGGGGACGAAGACCTCGGGCCCAACTCCAAGATCAACAAGATAGTGGGCTAGGCGCTCAGTGGCAGCGTCTAGTTCAGCGTAGGTATAATCGCCATCATGCCCTCGGATGGCCGGAGCATCGGGTTGAAGTTTCACCCACTCCTGAAACCTGTGATGCACACACTCATGGAGGGTGTCGGGCATGACGTTCCAGTCTTGGATTCTCTGCCAGTGCCTCCCGCTTAGATTGTCAAGGGAGTTGATGCTGTGTTCGGTGTTGTGGAGGACATTCTCCAGAGTACGCACAAACGTACTGGCGACGTTTTCTGCCTGTGCAGCGGACAAGTGATCCGTCCAGAAGTCGAGATCGATCATAGCGGCCTCGTCAGAAACCTCGATATTGATCGAGACAGGATACTCGGTCGGGTCGTAGATGGGCGCCTTCTCGATGTACTGGAGTTTTTCATTGCTGGACGTGCTCTCCGACGGCAGGCGGCGGTAAGATAGCGCGGTGTTGAAAAGATTCGCGCCGCCCAGGTCTAACATATGCTGCACCTCTGCGAGTGCAATGTGTCGATGCGGTATAGAATCCACATAGTCACGCTGAACATCTCGAACGACATCGAGAAGCGATCGCGTCCCATCAGTCAGTTGCACGCGGCAGACCAGTGTGTTGATGATGGGTCCCACCATATCTTGCACACGGCGAATGTCGTCAGAATCTCTTGCTGAGGTGAGGTAGCCGAAGGTAACATCGGGACTATCGACATAGAGACTGAGGGTCACTGCCCATGCTGTGTGGAAAATGTTCGACAACGTGATGCCGTGTACGCTGCAGAATGCTTGCAGATCAAGGATGCTGATGCTGCCACAATCTACCCGAATGTTCTGCAGCTGCTTCTCAACTACAACGCCATCGTTGAGCATTGGGAATGAGCAAACTTCGCTTCCTTTGAGATAGGATCTCCAGAAGTCCAGACTGGCCTCCTGGGGTTGGTTCATGAGGTATGCGATGTAGTCGGCATACGGAGGTCCATCTTCGGCAAGGGAGTTTCCATAGGCCTCTCGCAGGTCCCGGAACAGTAAACTCATGGAATGTCCGTCCATTATGGCGTGGCTGATCTCGAGGCAGCAGAAAACCCTGTCATCGGCTGTACTGCAAATGGTAAATCGGTGGGGAGGGCTGCTACCGTTCTCGTAAGTGACGGAGCATTGCTGTCCGATGAGTTGAAGTGCCTCTTCTTCAGTCGTGCATTGGAGATGTACAATGTTGGGGTCGACTCTCTTCAAGACGACCTGATCGTACAGGCCTTCTTCGGCACCGATGTTCTCGAGGAAGATCGTGCGCAGGGCAGGGTGTCGGGCCACAACTCTCGACCAGCTATCGGCAATATCCTCCCATCTGGGGTGTCCGGTCGGTATGGTAAGTTCGTGTATGGTCACAGCTGCATAAAAGCCTGCGTCTTTGGACTGAGAAAGCAGAAGTCCCTCTTGCATACTAGAACAAGGATATGCAGACTCAACCTCATTGGCTGAAATGCCCAATCTAGACAGACGGTGCAGCATGGCCTGGAAGCGCTCTTCGTTGAGTGTGAGTAGCGGGAAGTCGCTTAAGGTTGGCCTTGGAGTGACTGAGGGCAAGGTTTGTATCATGTCCGTAAGTACCTGACCACAAATCGACACCCAATCTCGGATGCGATCCTGGTGTTGCATGTTGCGATTGAACGTGAACGCGAACTTGAGTCGACCTTTGAACACAATGGCAGAGATTTCGAAAAGTCCAAAGCGAGGAGATGCATAGCCCACGTCGGCCGTGCCGCCAGCCCCACGTGTTTCGCCAGCCATGTTTTGAAGAGGCTGTAGTAACGCGTCTTTACGTTCCAATTGCTAATGTATATCAGTTACGATGTGGCTACAATGTAATGAATGATTCCTGGCTTACCTGGTACTGACCAAGATAATTGAAGCTGATCTCCATTGGCCAGTGAGTATCGAAGAGTTCGTTTCCGTCCTTGGTAAGGGCCCGTTTGGCAAAGTATGGTCTGCCATTGAAGGGTATTTGGCGTCTGAAATCTTTGACCATGCGGATGGTTTCTATTGGATCGTCGGACGGTGTGATAGATATGGGATACACGGTGGTGAACCAGCCAACTGTCCGTGTGATGTCGATATCCGAGTCCCAGGGCTCTCGGCCATGTCCTTCATTGAAGATGGCTGGAACAAGCCTATCGTCAAAGACCCTGACCCACGAGTGGAGGAGTGATGCCAGCAGTACCTCGACCGGCTCAGTCTTGAGGGGCGCGTGACAGTCGCCCAAGAACAACGAAGTGAGATCTAGGCTCAGCTCGAAACTTGCATGGCCGGCATTACCATAAGTGTTGTCTGCATGTTGGATGCCCCAATAGTTGAAGTCGAGCGCTGGTATATTCGCTGGGGGAAGTACCTTATCGAGTCGCAGCGTCTGAGCGTGGTCAAGTTGCAACTGCGCCCACCTCTGGAAAGGTAGAGCTGGCGGCAACAGCGAACCACCTGTCAGTAGTTCCTCAAGTTCTTCCAGAATCAGGCGCCACGATACCAAATCGATAACGAGGTGATGGGCTACGAGAAAGGCGTGCTGCTCGTTGCCAAATTGGAACAGGTCCGCGGCGAGCAGGGGGCCTGTGGCATGGTTGAGGCACTTCTGTGAATCCTCTATCATGCTGTCCACCTGCTCCTTTGTTGAAACGGACTCATGTCGGAATCGATACGACCCAGAGACATCGTCCGTCACACGCTGTTGCCAAGATTGGTCATCCGACAAAGCGAAACGGGCTCGGAGCATAGCTGATGGTGTACAGTAAGCATAGGAACTCGGTATTCATGACATAGTCTTGACTTACAGTGTCGGCTCACGAGCGTCTCTACAGCGGCGCGAAATTCTGTTGGGCTGACTTTGCGCTTGACTTGAAGGTAGAACGACTGATTGAAATGGCCATGTCCCTGATTAGGGAGCTGAAACCAAAGCGACTGGATTGGGGTTAGGTCGAAAGGTACGTTGATTTCCTCCGTGGCGTGATCCGCAGACACTTGTACGTCTTTCACCATGGTAGCCAACTCGGCTATCGAGCGCGAGCGCAGTATTTCCTGTACACCAACGCTAATCCCCTGCTTTCGGCAATGTCCCATGACTTGCATGGCGCTGATACTATCGCCTCCTAGTGACAGGAATGCCCGGTTCAAACCAATCTGCTCCACTGGTAGGTTCAGAACACGGGCCCAGACTGACCTCAATATATCTTCCTGTGGAGAGGCAGATTCATCCTGGGATTGAGGATCCACATTCGCTGGAACAGCTTGTTGGTAAGTCTCATCAGACATTGCATCAAGCCATTGCGAGGTACGCTTTCGATCCAGCTTTCCGGATGCGAGGAGAGGCAGGGAAGCGACCGCAATCCACATGGTAGGTACCATATAGAAAGGCAGTCGAGTGGACACTCGAGTACGTATAGCTTCCAAATCAGCATCCGAGGCAGGCTTTTCATGTCCTTCGAAGAGAAGGAGCGGTTGCTGTTCTGATGTATGTTGCGCGAGAGACACAACTGCTACCAATCGCTCTTTGCAAGGTCCGCTCTTCGGCAAGAAGACAAGATTATGCTTGACCACTGAATCAAGATTCAGGTGATGCTCAATCTCCAAAAGCTCGATCCTTTGCCCATGGTATTTCTGCAATTCGAGTCAGTCAGCTTCATGCGCAGAATTTGTCTACGTACCACTTGATTGTCCTTTCGACCGACGATGGTAAACCCACCGTCAGGTCGCTGGACAACCAGATCTCCGGTCAAATAGCCTCGGAAATATTGAGCAGCCCACGAGACGTCTGTGATAAAGGCTTGTGATGTCTTCTCTTCATCGCCCAGATAACCTCGAGCAGCGATGTGGCCCTCTATCAAGAGCTCGCCCGTGCACCCGATAGGAAGTCTGCGGTGACGATTCTCCGGATCAACAACCCAGAGGTTACACCCGATAGGAAAACCAATATCCTTAGGGTCCGAGGTTGGTCGCATTCTGAGACAAGAGGACGAGCAGACCGCGCATTCACTGGGACCGTAACTGCCAGATGCGTTAGCCAAGTCGAGGTATACATCGATGACGTGCTCACCCATTGATCAAGTTAATCCTGGACCAGGTGTCGAGGTTCGCTTGCGACATAGCCTCGCCCATGAGGATAATGGTAGCCAAAGTGGGTACCATCGAGGGCTCGAGAAAGCGTACAAAGGTTGGGGTCAAACTGGCCCAGGTAATGTGCATATCATTAATCACTTTGGAGATGTCATTCAACCTGTCGTTTTGATCTGGGATGCAAATGGTGCCACCGAACATCAGTGGGGACAAGATCTCTAGTACTGATGAATCGAAGGAGTGCGCAGCAAACTGTAGTGCGCGCAGAGGTTTTGTATCCATCCCAAGTCCCACAAAGTGCGCACTTGCTCCTGTGCAGTAGTTGCCATGCTCAAGCAAGGACAGTTTTGGCTGGCCCGTAGTGCCTGAAGTTGGGATAATGTAAGCCGCATTGTGACTGTCAACGTGGGCTTGAGGCCGCTCTGCGAGTGTCGGGAGGGATTCGAAGAGCGCGTCGTCAACGGCAAGAATGTTATCCACGAGGCTCTCAACAAGCTCGCTTTCGGCAGGAGAACACAGAACAACCTTAGCGCCAACGGCATTGACGAGGTATTCAAGGCGTTCCCTGGGCGCCGCAGGGTCGAGTGGCAGGACTGTCGGAAGGTGAGTACATATCTAATTCATGGTGGAGTGCGCGCAAGTTCCGTATGCCGACATCCCCGGTCCAGTGTGAAGTAGCGTGGGGCAGGCGCGGGGTGCGCGATAAGGAAACAACTACTTACATGCGCCTCCCGCAATCAGCACGCCAAGCACGGCAACCACATTCCATCGCGTCCTGGGGTGTTCGTCAGTACGTTGAATTCTACCTCGCCGAGGAACCTACTTTTGGAAGCACAAAGGCACAATCACATCGGCGCCCACCCCGAGTTCCATCAATCGCCCTGCAAGTCGGCAAGCATGCTCGTCAAGCTCGCGATAGGTGAAGTTTCCATCCCATGATGCGACTGCCTCAGCCTCAGGAATCCGCCTTGTCACCTCTGCGATGGTGTCATGGATCGTGCGGTCGACGCGGGTCAAAGGCTTCGAGTTCCATTTCTCGATCTGATTCCGGTTGCGGTCGCTGAGCAGGTCGGCTTCGCGAATGGTCAAGTGTGGCATAGAAAGAGCAAGATCTAGTGCTTTGTCGGTCGTACTCGCAATGCTTTTTGCGAACTCGGTCGGAATGTCGGAGTTGCGATACTCAAGAAGAAGGCTGATGCCGCTCTTCAGCACCTTGACGAGGAGGCGGAGGTGGCACTGTTCGCGCGTCTGTCAGCGAGCAATACAATTGTGACGATTGCGCATGTCCTACCGACGTGGCCATTGTCGTTGACGCCGTCTTGCTAACTCCCGAAGCTGAGCCAGCCTGCACAGCGAATCGGAACAACACTGAGGTGTTGTATTGAAAGCGCTCATGCTCGGGCTGGTCAGCTGCGAAGCAATCATCCTTGGTGCGCTGGACGAGTTCGCCAATCAACACCTCGTCACTGACAAGATGCGCGACAACAGAGTCTCGTTGTCCCTCGTTGCCGGCCAAATCGTCACATCCAACCTCACCGAGGCCGAAGCAAACCTGGTCCAGGCCCGTGTATGTACGCAACACCAGAGCCCATGCGGTCCTGACAGCAGCAATGAGAAGAGCCTTGCCATCCTCTTCAGCAAAGAGCCTTTGCAACTGCCCTGGACGTTGTAGCTCTACCCTGACCGACAGTGGCCGTTTCTGGTCACTGCCAGAACCTCTGCCGAGGGAAGGGAATTGGCACGAGTGAACTTGGGCGTTATTCGAAGCCATGATGTTCAATGGAGCTAAAAGTTAGATATTACGGTTTGGGCTATACATACAACACTACTGCCCCGAGTCCACTCAATCGACGTACAGAAACTGCGGCGTAAGATGATGCGAACTTGGTGAGCTTCAGAGAGCTTGGTCGATTTGATGGAGCCAAAGTATAGCTTTCTCCCCGGATCGGTAACGGGCAGCTCCGTCCGGCACTTGGAGAAGTTGTGCAGGGGAAGTTGCTTACGCGCTCTGCAGTCAAGGGACCCACACGAAATCCGGAAACGATTCGCAGATGGTCAATGGTATTTCCACAAGATTACAGCAACAAGGGACCACGGTCAGATTCAGGACGGTGCAATTGAGGAGCTAGTCCGTCTACACTGCTCGTTCCGGGGGGTTCTCAGACCCCGAGCCGCTTCCTGGACAAACTCTGATGCAGCACATTTCTTCGACAGTCCGATGAGGTCATTGCCACCAGTCGCTGCCCGAAATAGCCACGACAATGCACTCTCCACCGTTGTCGAGGTCTCGGGGTACGGGTAAACATCGTGGTATACGCGGGCGCTGCGCCAGGCCTGGGCCAGGCTGTACAGGATCGAGCCATGGAAACACCACCAGCGATCGGCAGTGTCAAAGCGACCTGAAGCCCGGGGTAGTTACGAAGCAGGAGCGATCGCCATGGTGCTGCGCTGGATGCATCTGTTGGGTGTAGCGCTGCCACGTGATGGTGCAATAGGCGCTGCATATTAGCCACGGCGCACCGGAGCAAGCTGACGTTTAGGCCGGTCAGGTAAAATATCAATACGGCCGGCGGTCATGCGTGCATCGTGCGTCGTGCGTCGCGAGTTGCACGGAATACGAGTTGTGGTGGAGAGAAGAGAGCTGGCTACGCGTATTGGCGCCATGCGGGGGCCCGGGGCCGTAGCGTCCACGTGACGGACCGCAAAATCTTCACGACGGTAAGCAGACGATGCAAATGAGTGGCATCGGGCGCGAGGTCCAGCGAATGGGACTCGGCAGACAGCTACAACGGGAAATTCGCGTTCGCCATGGCGGGCCAGGCAAGTCGATTCTGTATGGTGCGTCCCCAGTCTGTCACCAACTGATGCACCTTTGGTTCCTGATGCGCAAGGCCAAGCGACCCGACATGGTGGGTCGATCTAGCCGTCTAAAAACGGGCACTTCCTCTCCGTCAACGTCCCCCCGTGTCCCCACCGCCTCTCTGCCACTTCCTCAGGCCGTCAGCTGCCAGCCATCGCAGCCACTACCTTGTCCCTCGCCGTCTGATGTGAACGGCGTGATTGTCATCTGCTGCCTTTCCGGACATGAGCGACACGCTGTCGATACCCCTTCCTGGGTCCACGAGAACGCGCTCACCTCTCTGTGGGCGCCTCATACGCCTCCCCGGTCGTGCGACCCACCTAACAGGTGCCAATCGGGCAGCCACTCAACGGTCACGTCACGGTCTGTTCCAGCAATGCTGCATGCACGGAGTAGTGTAGCGTAGCGGAAACCATGACACTCCCGCTCCCATCTCCGGCCCGCCCTCGTCAACCCCAGCATGCAGTGGATGCCTACGGCTTCTTCCATTCGTATTCTCTGTGCTTGTGTCGGCCATTTTGCTTGCCCCCCAAGACAGGGCGACGTCCGTTGCAGTCCCATTTGGAATACGACCCATGACCGCCATCTCTGGAAGAAGATCCTCACGCCGCAGTCGCAGCTTTTGGCTTCACTGTATTCCGTACCATGTCTTCATCATGCCGCTTCTGCCTGATTTGATCCGCTCCACCTGTTATGACGATCACCAGCATGGAATGCCCCCAGACATTATTATGCTCCATTGTGGGGAATTGGGACCCGCCGGTAGTCTAAGGTCTTGGTGCCTGCCCTGGACCCTCTTGATTTAGCCATACGAGGGTCTGCACTATATCGCGTCTTCCAGGAACATCCCAACAACTACACTGCCGTGAGAGGACAACTCTAGCAATGATTACACCAAGAACTAACCGTGTGACCTATGTAGAGGAACAATCGAGAATACTCTACCTGGTGTGCGAAGTCGCTATAATCTACCTACGTCACGCATACCCTGGTTCATGGCGAGACCGCCGCGAAGGATGTGGCGTTCAGATCTCGCTGTTCCAAACCCACTAACCACAGACTAGAGCACCCAGGGCCTCGACCTAGGCTTTCTCGTGCGTACACCTTCATTTCGCTACCCGTCAGAAATGTCTGCATTGCTTCTGAGTATTCGCCCGCGGGGACTGAATTCTCTTGTCCGCAATACGCTATTCTGCCGACATCCAAGCAAAACTAGCGCAGCGCTTAGCTGTTCGGCTGAAAGTGGATGCAACATGAGCTACCGCTTACCCTTTGCGTTACCTATTCATCAGGTTTAGTATCATCCTTCGTATCAAATCGAATTTGCAAAACCCTGGAAGCGACGACATCCTTGTGGATGGTGTTGTTACTCGCGAGGATTAGTACATGTGTCGTTTACTCTAGGGGACCACGGGTCACAAAACAGAACTAGCCCAACGCGATTTTTTTATTTTTTTTTATCAGGTGAGGACTGTCAGCACGAACGGCGCATACTTCTCGAACATTATCAAACGCACGAAAGGTGTTGCCATCCGCGACTCACCGACATTCTCCGTTGAGATGCAATGCGCCACACGGCAGCCTCTTCATAAAGGATGTTGTGGTACATGGCTTGCGGAAACCTCCAAAATTAGATGCTGGCTGATCGTTCCGCCAATCGCTTGCGACGACGGGTGGCTGTTCAAGTTTGATCAATGCCTTCGCTCAATCCCTGGAATTGCAAGTCGGTGGAGATGAGGAAAACAAGGCACCATATGAGACCCACATGTCCTAGTGTCGACAGGGCGAGAAGACAGATGCATCCTCCAGACGAACCCGGTGAGTTCGTCACTCAAGTTGCTAGAAGAGGCTATGCCACTCTTGCAGCTTAGCATTCGGCGGTGGCCGCAGAACACCGGGTGTGGCGAGAGCCAGACTTGATCTGGTACGCACAATAACAAGCCCATGGCATGACACTGACATGAGGTCAGTTACACAAAGAATATCAACCAATCGATTCAAGCAGTTCATAATGTTTACTTGGCGAGTTGTACAGTCTCAATTCTACATATTCAACGTAACGATGAATCAGTGTGTGACTTCAACCACTTTATGATTGGCCTCGGCACCGTATCCATGCTGTGCATCCCAGGGTAGCCAGTATTATCACACCACCATTTGGCCAGCTGAACCCACAGACCCGGATCCTAAAGTCATGTGATGAAGCCGTTGTTTGGCAGCGGCGATGTGCATGTTGCTATTCTGTAGTGAGATGCCAGCTGGTCCCAGGGTTGGTTGCAGGGTTCCGGTTGGTACAGCAAATAGATTGTTCGTACAGTTTCGGTCTGGTTCTTCCGCGTTTGGAGTAACGATCAGCGTCATTTCTATAATCGTGCAGACGCATAGTACGTCCAAGAGCCGCTCAGGAACAACCTTGATTGTGCGATCGCTCGGCCTTTTGGATTGATCTCCACAGATCGTCGCTCGCTCGGCCCAGGCTCGAGCTTGTCATCCTTGTACTGATCATACAGAACGCCGGCGATTCAAACAGCAATAGCGCACATTTCTTGATCCCAGGCGATGCGCAGAAGCCAGGATCTGGTGCAAGTCGTCTATTGCTCGAAGAACCGAAGCAGGGTTTTCCACCGAAGCCGGAGAGCTAGCCGTACGCGTTACGGGGTTCCATTCATGGCCCAAGTGAGCTGGGATGGAAAGGTCCGCGCCAAGTTCACAACCGTCAAAGATTTTGAGTAATGACTGCAGCGTGGTGCCAGCTGATGAAATCCGCACTGGCTAATAGCCCGCGGTCGCATTTCGGCACTAGACTATGAACCCTTAGACTCCATCAACCTTCCATCCAGTGTGTTGAACATTGATATCAAGAAAGGCAATTGGTTTTCTTTGCTCCGTTCAATGGCATCCGACTCTAGTCAGCGC
Source organism: Karstenula rhodostoma CBS 690.94 (assembly GCA_010093485.1). Classification (NCBI taxonomy): domain Eukaryota; kingdom Fungi; phylum Ascomycota; class Dothideomycetes; order Pleosporales; family Didymosphaeriaceae; genus Karstenula; species Karstenula rhodostoma. The sequence continues at coordinate 674,766 of MU001509.1, read as the reverse complement.
TGTGGCGCTGTCGATAATACAGTCGGTCCTTACGCTGGCGCACATTGTACGTTGTTCTGTCATACGCAGTACATGCGAAACCTAGACTGACATACGTCGGGACCCAAGGCCGAGGAGGTTTCGATTTTACCCTCCTTTTCGAAGACGCATTCTTGTCTATAGCACCGATTGCATTGCTTTTATGTATTGCTCCCCTCCGAATAGGATATCTTTGGCAGAAGAGCAAGAAGGTCTCGACATCTTTGTTATTACCAGCGAAACTAGTAAGTGAAGATCCTGCTCCACTCGACATTCCCATAGCTAATGGTGGGCAACAGCTCGCATGGGTATTGTACGTCTCAGCCAGCTGGTTCCAATACTTTGGACGTTGTGCACATTCATTCTGATCGACAATACCAACAAAGTAGATTGCTAACTGGTCCCATTGTTCAGTCTTGCAGGCTTTGACCTCGCCCTGTTGATACTTTGGGTCAACCACCGCGACTTCAAGAGCGATGCAGCAGTTCCTTCAGCCGTCCTTAGTGAGTCGTCCCGCGTGTCTTCCAAGAGACACATTCGCACAAGCGTTCTTCACTACGTGTACTAAGTAGTGGCTTCTCCAGATCTTGTGGGTGCGCTCGTCTTAGGCGCCCTGTCTTACTTCGAGCACTCGCGATGCATCCGAACCTCCTTTTGGCTCAACGTATACCTCCTCTTCACGGTTGTTTTTGACACCGCCCGCTCGCGCAGCTACTCGCTAGACGAACAGCTAAACCAAATATCGATTTTGTTCACCACTAGAGTTGGAGTCAAAGTCTTCCTCGCTGTTTTTGAAGCAAGAGGGAAGGGAAACCTCCTGCTGTCAGGCTACACAGACGAGCCTCCAGAGGCTGCTGCTGGTGTCTACAGTCGTTCGCTGTTCTGGTGGCAGAATGCTCTCTTCAAGAAAGGGTTCAAAAACACTTTCTCCATCGACGACTTGTACCAGCTGGACAAGTACCTCCGGGCTGAGTATCTCCATGGGATCATTAAATCAGCATGGGGCAAGGGTTAGTCTCAACCATAGCGACCACTCCAGATCTACATGCTGACTAGATTGACGTCGAAAGTGCCGCATGTAGGCCCGAACTCGCTATTCGTGACTACCTTGAGGAAACTCAAGTTGCCCATCCTGGCGGTTGTGCCACCTCGCGCCTGTCTCATGGCGTTCAATTTTTGCCAGCCGTTTCTCATCAACCGCGCGGTTTCATACTCGGAACAAGCTCAATCAGCCCAGACTACAAACATAGGCTATGGGTTGATTGGCGCATACGTCTTCGTGTATGTGGGAATTGCAGTATGTACATCGACCACCCATACTTCGCGGCACTAATGGCTCCTCAAGGTATCCACTGGACAGTATCAGCATTTCACCTTTCGATTCATTACGATGATGCGCGGCGGTCTCATTTCGATGCTCTACAACAAGGCTGTAGCCGTCCCCTTGACCGATGTGGACACAGCATCATCGCTCACGTTGATGAGCGCTGATATAGAGCGCATTGTCACGGGCATGCAGACTGGTCACGAAATCTGGGCAAACACTATCGAGGTCGGACTAGCTATCTTTCTTCTCCAACGACAGCTCGGTGTTGCCTGCCTCATCCCTGTTGGAGTAGCAGTCTGTGGGTATCCTCTTTTCGCACTTATGGTACCACTGGCTGACCTCGTATCACAGTGTCGTTTGGCGGGTCGCTTATCGCGACTAGCATGGTGATGCAAAAACAAGCCTTGTGGCTGGAAGGTATCGAGCGACGAATCGCAGCCACGACCGCGATGTTGAGCTCCATGCGTGGGGTCAAGATGACCGGCCTCACAGATGTGTTGCGAGCGGACTTGCAGCGCCTACGCATCGAGGAGCTCACCATCTCCAGGAAGTTCAGGAAGCTTCTGATCTGGACAATGGCGATCTGTAAGTGGTTGCGACATTTACCTTGAAGACACATGCTCACATAGCTGCAGCCTTTTCCTCTCCACTTTTGTCACCCATCCTTACGTTTGCGGTATTCTCTATCCTTGCGCAGAAGAGCAACGGCACCAGCACGCTTGATACGGCCAAGGTTTTCACGTCACTTTCGCTCTTCACGCTATTGTCAGAGCCTCTCAGCTCGCTCATCATGTCTTTGTCCTCGTTCATGGGTGGCGTCGGATCCTTCCAGAGGATTCAAAAGTTCCTCGTCACCCCAACACAGGTCGAGCATCGTCGGTCTCCGTATCTGAGCGGGACCCTTGGCTCAACTTCAGACTTGGGCGACGAGTCTGAAAAGGATTCCGACGAATCGCAGAAAAGTCGCTTCTCCCTAGACGCCCGAGAGCTTGGGTCTACATCTTCAACGGCCGTACTGATCGAGAATGGGTACTTTGGCTGGGACAAGGAAAAGCAAACAGGGTGCCTGCAAGCGATAAACATGGCTGTCCCACGAGGTAAGATTACCATAGTCGTGGGTCCGGTAGGCTGCGGCAAATCGACTTTGATCAGGGCTATTCTGGGCGAACTCCCGGTTATGGGTGGCACAGTCCAGCTGTCGTCCATGCGCATCGCCTTGTGCGACCAGACGCCGTGGCACGTGAACGGCACAGTACAACAGAGCATCATCGGGGCATCGGAATTCGATCAGCGATGGTATGCAACGGTCGTTCGCAGCTGCGCCTTAGATGAAGATTTGCGCCAACTGCCGCAAGGAGACCAGACGCAGATCGGCAGTAAGGGCATTGCCCTGAGTGGGGGCCAGAGCCAGCGTATTGTAAGAACACCCACCCATTGATCCCACTGCATCCGGTGCCTATAACTAACTCGTTCACGTGATAGGCTCTTGCGCGAGCGATATATGCTCAAAAGGACGTCGTCATCCTCGATGGTTGCCTGGGCGGGCTGGACGGTCAAACCGAAAATCGCGTCTGGCACAGTCTCTTCGGTCGTAATGGTCTCCTTCGAAGATGTAGATCCACCGTCCTTATCGCATCTTCAACAGGTACGTACTCTGCAGCCTTGCCCCGCCCCGCCCCGCCCACAGGTGCTAATGATCTTTCGTCTGCAGCCAAGCGCCTGCCGTATTGTGACCACATTGTCGCGCTCAGCAAGGAAGGCAGCATCTCAGAACAAGGCACCTTCGACAAATTGAACGGAACTGGTGGGTACGTGGCTAACTTCGACTTACCACCGCCCGACTGGGACTTTTCTCCGGAGAAGCACATCTATGAAGCGCCGCCGCGGTACTCCGAGCGTGCGAACAATGGCATGGTTACTGAAGATGACATCCAAGCGGAGACTAACCGCCGCACTGGTGATGTGGCCATCTACTACTACTACATCAAGTCTGTGGGTTGGACTGCCGCCCTTATTTTCATGGTCTCCGTCACGCTGTTCATCTTTGGGCAATCGTTCCCCAGTAAGTGATCTCTCACTGATACATGACTTAGACTAAAATATTCCATCAGCGATCTGGGTAAAGCTCTGGGCTGAGTACAACGACGAATTTCCTAACCAGCGACTCGGTTACTACCTTGGGGTCTATGCTGCTCTTGGTGTCGGAGCTATGATTTTCCTCATCATCAGCTGCTGGTCAGTACTGTGCGTGGGTTGTCGGCGTGACACTGCTGACGATTTTAGGCAACTCATCATTGAGATGGTTCCACGTTCGGGCCTCGCTTTCCACAAAAGGCTTCTTGATACTGTCCTTGGTTCTCCGATGTCGTTCTTTGCATCCACTGATACCGGTGTCACGCTGAATCGCTTCAGCCAGGATCTCATGCTCATTGACATGGAGCTGCCCGTTTCTGCTCTCAACACCTTTGCAAGTGAGTCAATCTCCTCTTTGTTTTTCTCACGGAACGGGCTGACTCAGGCTAGCTTTCATCTTGTGTATTGCTCAGATGATTCTCATCGCTGTCGCCGCCCCGTTCGCGACCATCTCTTTCCCTGTAGTTGGTGGGAGTGTCTACTTGATCCAGAAGTTCTACCTGCGCACCTCGCGACAGCTACGATTTCTCGACCTCGAGGCCAAGTCGCCCCTATACACACAGTTTAATGAGATGTTGGAGGGTTTGGCTACTATCCGAGCTTTTGGGTGGCAGGACTTTCTCGGGGAGAAAGCCAGAAAGCTGCTGGATCGCAGCCAACGTCCCTTTTATCTGCTCTTTGCCGTGCAGCGTTGGCTGACTCTAGTACTGGACCTTATTGTGGCTGCTGTGGCGACGCTTCTCATCATACTTGTTGTCGTGCTCAAAGGGAAGCTCAGCGCCGGCTACGTCGGTGTCGCTCTGCTCAATGTCATCCTCTTCTCTCAGAGTATCAAGCTGCTCATCCACTGGTGGACGCAGCTGGAGACACACATTGGAAGTGTAGCACGTATCAAGACCTTCACGACCGACGCGATCAGCGAAGACCTGGAGGGAGAGGATCAGGTGCCACCGCCAAGCTGGCCTAGCGATGGCAAGATCGAGTTCAAGGACGTTACCGCATGTTACCGGCCCTATGAGCCCGTTATCTCGAAGTTTTCCCTCTCGATCGCACCGGGCGAGAAGGTTGCAATTGTTGGCCGCACTGGAAGGTATGTTGCTCTCTTGCCGTCTTAGATCCAACGCTGACATAGCTCCAGCGGCAAGTCTTCCCTTGTTCTGTCACTTTTCCGCATGATTGAACTCTCGGCTGGAAATATCACCATCGACGGCCTTTCCCTTCACCGCATCCCTCGCCAGACTGTACGATCAAGATTGATCGGTCTTCCTCAAGACGCATATCTTCTACCAGGGTCCATTCGACTGAATGCCGACCCATTGCAGCAAAGCAACGACAAAGCCATCATGCAGGCACTCAAGGATGTGCAGCTCTGGGACACCGTCGTAAGCAAGGGCGACGAAAACAAGTACGCGCATCCGCTCGACGTCGATGTTGAGGACCTCCATTTCTCGCACGGACAACGGCAGCTCTTCTGTCTCGCTCGCGCGCTCTTGAGGAAAGACAAATCGAGCGTCCTCGTTCTCGATGAAGCAACTAGCAAGTAAGTAGTCTTCTCAAGCCGTCCACTCACTCGAGCCTCACTAATCACACCGTAGTCTTGACCATGCCTCGGACTCTCACGTGCAGCGCTTGCTGCGGTCCAAGTTCACGGCTCACACTATTATTGCCGTCGCCCATAAGCTCGATACCGTACTTGACTTCGATAAGGTCATCGTCATGAACCAGGGCCAGCTTGTGGAGTATGGCGAGCCATACAAGCTCCTCGAACACCAAGGTAGCTGGTTCAAATCTCTATACGAGGATGGGTCGCTGAACGCAGGACCCTCGGGCGAGGAGGATATCCTAAGGATCGCGCAGTGAACAAGGCATCTTTCCTTTGTACATACGAAATGGTGGCAACGCATTTTCTCTTTCCGCTCGGCGTTGCTTCCTTCGCACAAATTGTCTTAGTACTTCGCGACGGCGCTCGCAACCCCTGCATACTGTGTTTGCTTTCGCGAAACATGGGCGGCTAAGAGCTCTCGCTCGCTTGTTTTTCTTGTTTTCCACTTCTCGGGCAACAAAATCCACACGCATCGTACTCTGTACTCAAGCATCTTGGTAGCGTTTTCCACCTTGGCGCAGGCATTGTCTTTTTGGTATCCTGCGATTTTCATTTCCGTGTCTGTGCAGAATCTGTGCGTTTGCGCGTTGGCAGTGCGGTGTCTTCCGTGGGGATCAGGAGGGAGGGTAACATGCCGAGCCGCGCGGGCCATATCCCCACCTCGATCCCCATTTGACCTGCCTTTTTGGAGGACGCCGACGTGGCCTCGCTCGTGCTGGGGGAAGCGGAGCAGACGATCACTGCTGCTTCCGTCGACGATTTATGTGCACCTACCGCGCCAGGTAAGCTGAACCTCGCCGATGGTCGGGCGCTTAGGGCTAGGTACCCACGGGTGTCGGCAGATGTGTGAGGATTTGAAAGTTGATTTTGCAGGGGCAGGCGCGATGCAAATGAAGATCCTGCTGCGGTGCATGGGTGGGATGGTGTTTGGATGTGTCGTTATTACCGGCACAGTGTTCCAGCGTGGGCGGACGGGCTGGCGGGAATAATGGCCGCCCTTCCCACCCACGATTCAGCCTGGTGGTTAGCGAGTAGTCTCGGTAAGTGAAGCAATGAATGAATGATAATTGCAATATTCAAGCTTGGCGAACGTGTCTTCTGTTTTAGTATGGTGAATTGGTGAATTGGTGATGTGTGGCGGTGCAGAAGTCTGTTTAGACGACAACGGACATTGTCGGCTGCTGACATGCCTGAAGCGCTTCATCGGGCTCTATCGCCAAGTTATTGACGAGAAGAAGTATCCAGTAAGTCCTCACGAGCTACGCTTGCCTTTGAGAAGGGGACTAGTTCGTCCATAGTAACATGTGCACAGTAGCAGGACATAGTGTCATTGCGTAAACACTGAGCGCTTGCTTCCAATCACAAGTCTGCGGTTACTGTTTACTTTGTTTTTCTTCCTTCAGCTTCTTGCACTTTATCATCGCGTCTCCACATATCATCCTTCTGTATGCCAAAGATTAAGTTTATGAGATTTCGCGTACCGAGCTGCACATCATACGACCAGTGCATCATACTGTGCCGCAGCGCACTTGCGGCCCGCTGCAGTAGTCAACACAATACAGCCTCCAGGTACCTCTGCCGTCTAGCCTTGTCCCAATCCAAGCAGCTCATTCCAAGGTTCATCCCTCCCCTACCCACGTGGGGACCGTTCGCATACAATGTGTGTGTCAGAGACGCATCCCACTGCAGGACATACCACACTGGGCATCAACAGCCGTCACCATAGGGCTCCGCCCCGCTCCTCTGTCCATCTGGCATCGGGCTTCATCTCACGGTCGACTCCAAGCGAATCGTCGCCCTACTCTACGCAAGTCCAACCACCCCGAGGCGCCACTCAGGCCCTGCGTCAACAATCTTACGCGATACGCATGACACTCTGCATGACAGGTCAGCAACGCTAGATGCTCAGATATGCTTTTTTTGCATGATCTCGGTCGCTACCGACGACGAGGTCGCGGGACAGCGCGAAGAGGGGTTTAGGAAGGTATCACTGCTCGCAAAAGCTAGGTAGAGGATTCAGAACATGAGAGGAAGAAGCTGTGTAATGCAGGTATTACGCAATGTCATAGGGACACCGTCAGGGGGGTGGTGCTTATATAGGGGCCGGCCTTCCCCCAGAGGTTTGCCTTGGTTTTCGCATCTCCAACACCTTGGACGAAATCGTACGGAGACTCGGACGTTCTATGGATCCGTATCTACCTCTTCCTGGCCTGACTTGGACGATCGGGGCACGCGAATACCTTCCAGGATACTCCACAAGTCATGTGACGCGCCATTCACTTCGATACTACTTACGGAATAATCGACTTGAACGTCGTCTATGTCGGATAAAAGTCGCTCACGGTGTTGCTATTGCCTGCGAGGCCCCATATAACGTCTTGCGGCAATCCTATCCGATATCGTCAGCACTTATCTCCCCTTGGACCAGCGGCGGCCCCAACGATTTACACCCAACACGATATTCACCCAATCGATGATCACCAACTTGCAATCCCCATCCTATTCGAGAGCGCGTCTCCCTACAACAGTATTGCAGTACCAACACACATCATCGGACCAGCAGTACCTCCGTCAATGCCCGCTCCGGCCTCAAAGCGAACTCACCGACAGCCCTATACATCTTCAGGCTATCCAAAACGCTATTCTACAGTTGACGTATCGATAGATCACCTTCTACTCGATCACTCCCCGCATCCCGATCCCGCGCACTCACCAAGCCACTCGCGTTGGCTATCCTCTTCACCGCATCACCAGTTCCCCCAAACACCCATAACAGCGCATGGAGGTAGGTTCCAAGAACGATCCCCGTCTGATGGCGCACGTTGGCATCTCCGTCGCCGAGAGAATCAACGAGCCATAAACGGATGGAGCGCAACGTGGATCGCATACCCAAGTAGATGGGATGGTGCGACATTGACGCACAAAAGCTCTCAAGATAAAAGAACATCTACAGCGCAAGTCGAAAGCTTTAAATATACCTAGGACACGGTTGGGTAACACATCGCCGGCTAGTACAGCTGTTTTTTCGTTGAGAATGGCTTAGGCGTCTGCTAGCAATCCGTTGCTAGTCTTGCCACGCTCACTTCAACGGCGTACCGTGCAGTTACACCATATCAACGCGGCTCCCTAGGTTCCTTCTTCACTATATGGAATGACACTGGTGCTGACACCATGCCGCTGTCTGTTGAGAACGACTCCAAGATCGTTGGACCACTGCCTGGTTTGGCCTGAAGGTAATATTCACATCTTGGACGAAGGCGAGGAAAACATCTCAAAGCCTTCTGTCAGACGCTGTGTCCTCGAGAGTACGGGCAATTAGTAGATCCGATGCTGATTCAGACGTTAAGTTTCCTGGACACCTTGGGCGCTGGAAAAATCATCGCAGGGGATAGTTGTGGATTGACAATACTTTGAAGAAAATTCCACACAGTCATAGTAGCTACTTTTACATCTAGCACCCAAGATAATGCGCATCTATACCCGCAACGAATCGATCCAAGCGACCTCGCCTCGATTATTGACTCCTCGCGCGCTTTTGCAAGCCACGCCAAAACACAGTAAAGAAACTCGGTGGGGTGCCAAAACACAAAGAAAGCGACCTGACCCATGGACAGAAAATAGCTGGGTATCGTTTTATGGCACCGCCTACCCATTTCGGAGCAACGACGCCCAACCAACACTCCATCCATCCTGCGGCCTCACTCCCAGCAGCCCCCCCCCATCACCTTCCTGCACCTGCACACCATCCATCCCTACATCAACACCCTCCCCAACGCCTCCCCCAACCCCCTCTCCCCAAGCCACCCCTCCACAGCCCCCATATCCCCCCTATTCGCCCTCGCGCCCCGCCTCTCCCCCACCTCATCCGTGATCTCCCGCATATCAGCAAATACCCTCTGCACGCCCTCCGCGCCGCCCTCTTCCCTCAGTCTCTCGCTGACCTTCTTGTGGTGGCTGGGTATGTCCCCCCAGCTCTCGGTCTTGATGAACTTCATGTAGGCGTCGATGTTAGAGGATGTGCCTTCGAGGCAGAGGAGGCCTGGTTTGCCGGCGAAGAGGAAGCCAGTGAGGGCGTAGGCGGGGGCCTGGCGTGGTGAGGCGAGGCGTTAGTGAGGGAGGGACGGGGTGAGATGGTATACATATATCGTGGATATTGAGATGAAGGGGTACCTACGTTGATGATGAAGTCATCGCGTTTGGAGCGCGTGGATATGGAAGGGAAGTAAAACCAGGCGCGTACGAGCGGTCCAGCAGCGGATTTAGAAGCGATGTTGGATTGCGCTGCGAGAGCGGCCTGGGATTGGAGAAGGTCGGATGCTGCTTGCTTGATGTCGTCGATTGCGGTGAAGAGGTCTTCGGTCTCGGAGACTTGTGCGTTCAGTTGAGAGGTCGCTGCTCTGTTCAACCAGGGGGGCTGCCGTATGCGGATTTTTGCGTGGGGTGCTTCCTCTGGTGGGGCCTCGCTCTCGTGTGTGAATGGGACGTTGATGTCTAGTTGGAGTGTGGTGTTTTCTGAAATTTCAAGACTGAGTAGGAGCGTGATTGTTGAGGTGTTGAGGGTGTTTCTTTTTGAGAGAGTGTTGTTTTCGATACTGGCTTTTAACACACCGAGGGCGTCTTGGGATAGATTCTCCATTGACACCTCCTCTTCTGGGTACATTGCCATTAACAAGTCGATTTGAGCGATCTGGTGCTCGATCAGCTCCGGTGGGAGGAGGAACCATGACGACGCAGCCATTTCTATTCTACCAACTCTTATGAATGCTCCACCTGCATCAAGTGCGTTCGTAAGACCCGAATAGGAGGCGTTCCACAGCGCCGTGAGTGTAGAGACTGGATGTTTCCAGAAAGTGGTGCGCTAGATTATATTGGGCTAGCGCGGGGCGAATCCTTGGACGTCACGTGATATGGCAGCCTTGCACCGTAGAAACTTACAACAGCGAGATATATACCACGCGTAAACCAGCATCACGCGCCACAGAAGCTTAATAAACTTTATCTGCTCCACATTCCACTGACCTGGAACCCCCGCCCGCACTTCCCGCAGCTTTAACGACCTTCATCGTGCTAAGTTAGTACACCTACCTCAACACTCAAGAAAGAGCAAGGAGATAAACCACACGCGATCAATATCCCCAGCATATTCCTAGAAGAAAAAGGCGCCACACCCCACGTCCGACCATGGGTTCCGTCGTCCTCCCGCATCTCCGAACAGGCTGGCACGTCGACCAGGCCATCCTAAGCGAAGAAGACCGCCTCGTCGTGATCCGCTTCGGACGCGACCACGACCAGGACTGCATGCGCCAGGACGAAGTGCTGTACAAGGTCGCCGACAAAGTGAAGAACTTTGCTGCAAGTCTCCCCTCTCCCGCACACACGTGACCTCATCTTCTTATATCCTGGACGTGGTAGCGGGTAAGAGATGCATCGCTGACGGTGGGTGTTGCAGGTCATCTACCTCTGCGACCTCGACGAGGTGCCCGACTTCAAGGCCATGTACGAGCTGTACGACGCGTGCACCGTCATGTTCTTCTTCCGCAACAAGCATATGATGTGCGATTTCGGGACTGGTAACAACAACAAGCTGAACTGGGTGCTCGAGGACAAGCAGGAGCTGATTGATATCATTGAGACGATCTACCGCGGGGCGAAGAAGGGGCGCGGTCTGGTTGTCAGTCCAAAGGACTACTCGACGCGGTATAGGTACTAGGCTGTGTTTGGGGGGGAGGGTTGCTGCTTGTTGGGTAACGCGGTTGGGCTGGTGAGCAGAGGTGCGATTTTGGTTCTTGGTTATTGCAAATAGGCGGGGTGAAGAACGAGCCGGGGGTTTCATCATTCATAGATAAACATTCACGTTTTCAAAACCACTCATGCGTCCTCGCGTGTCCTCCCCTTGCCTTTCCCACTCTCCGTATCCTCCCACAAGCACCGCCTACTTCCCCTCCACACCTCCTCCAGTATCCCCCTCCTCGGCAACATCCGTGGGAACACGACCACCACATCCTCCTCCTCCCTCACCACAACCGCAAGGTAGAACCTAATCTCAAACCCCTTGAACGCTTCGTGTATGAAGACATCCTGAACACTAGTCGTGGGGATGAAGCGCGTGGTAGGCGTGCGGAGGTAGATGGAGGATGTGGTGCTCGTCTGGAGACCGAGGCCGCGGAGTACGACCAGAGATTCTTCTATGACGGGGGTCAGCAGGCGGCGGTACACAGGGGAGGTGAGGAAGAAGCGTACCCGTGTAGCCCCTGCGGAGAGCGAGGTAGACGCTGCACAAAGATGCGGGGATCAGGTACCGCCATGGGAGCCGCGATACGGATTGCAAGAGTTTCTCGGAGCGCGTGTCGCCGAGTGTCCATGACAGAGCCACGACAGGCTTCTCGCGACTAGCACACCATTTTGTCCATGCGAGGAGTGCGACCGCAACGCCGACTAGTATGCGCAGGGCAATGCCCGTGTAAAAGCGCACTTTGGCCGTCACCGTCTTTGCTTCGGGGCGCGTAGACACGGTGTAGGAGACGGTGGCTTGCGTGGGTTGCAGCGTGCGGAGCGTCTGCACAGGCGGCGAGCTGAGCCGCTGCAGCGCTGCTATCATCGTCGCCATATCGTCATGGTCGTGGGTCGCAGCGCACGGAAAGTCGTGTGTAGACGAAGCACCAGGCCGCGGCTCAGCCCTACAACCGCCGCGACGCCGGGAAGAAGCGAGCGTCATAGCTCCCTAAAAGTGTCTCCCTCCACCTCTCCCTCCACCTCTCCCTCCACCTCTCCCTCCACCTCTCCCACAACCACCTCCAATGCCCTCACCCGCACCACACCCCGACCGCGTCGCCCTAGTCGAGGGCGCAAAACCGCGCGCCCCCGCACCCAAAGACGACCGCCCAGATGCCTCCCGCGCACGCCCGCGCTCGCGCTCCCGCTCCCCGCGACGAAGCCCCCCGCGCAAACCAAAAAGCTACTCCGGCCTGAAGTGGAAGAAGGCAGGCGATGGCGACCGCGACCGCGATGACAGGCGAGGCGGACCCGACAGGGACGACCGCCGCCGCGACGACAGAGACAGAGACAGAGACAGAGAGAGAGACAGAGGCCACAGATCGCGCGACGACCGCGACCGCCGCGACAGACGCGACTCTGACCGCCGAGGAGGCCGGGACCGTGACCGCGACTCCGACCGTCCTCGCTCCGACCGTCCCCGCGCCTCCCGCTCAGACAAACCCCCCACAGACAAGCCGGCCGCCGCACCGCCCGCGCCCGCGCCCCCGCCCACCGGCGAACCCATGATCATCGTAACCGTCAACGACCGGCTCGGCACGAAGGCGCAGATCCCCTGCATGGCATCCGACCCGGTCAAAGTGTTCAAAGCGATGGTAGCAGCCAAGATCGGACGTCCCGTGCACGAGATCATGCTGAAGCGGCAGGGGGAGCGGCCGTTCCACGATCAGTTGAGTTTGGCGGATTATGGCGTTAGTCATGGGGTGCAGATTGATTTGGAGTTGAATACGGGGGATTGATTGGAGAGGGGAGGGGGGTGTTGGATCGCCATGCGGCTTCGACATGTGAAGGAAGGATACTTTGCAATGTGATACCCTGAAGTACACGCTCCGTTCCATTCCATTCCGTCAATGTGCAGCCGTGTCACCACGGGAGCACAGAAAGATAATAACGCGCGCGGTTCGCACTGGGTATCATTTCTATCCACAGCCACAGGACGCGAGAACTATGGTCTAGCATCGCAGTCTCACTCATCCACATCCTCCTCCTTCGCCCGCCTCCTATTGAGATCCAGCCCCCTCTTCCTCGCATACCGCTCATTCACCACCTCCACAGGCTCCTGCCTCTCCCGCCTAAGCACCGGCATATAATTCCCCTTCGCCTTACCCACGTTCCCGCCGTCAAACACCCGCGGCCCACCCCTCGCCATCGCATTCCCCGCCACACCCCCCGTCGCATCCAGCGTCGCCGACCCCTGCGCCGCCACCGCATCCAGCAGCAGCGCGCTCAGCGTCTCGTCAATCTTATTCGCGTGCCACAGCTCCCACACGTCGTCGACGAGGCCGCCGCGGCCCCATTTCCCGCGGCCGATGCGGCTCGGCCCGCCCGCCCTAGCCAGCCCCAGCGCCTTGGGCTCCATGCCGCCCTCGTCCCCGACGTACACCCAGTCGAGGCGGTCCTGGTAGCCGTGCTCGCGCACCTCCGAGTCCTGCACCTCGTGCTCGTGCGGGAAGATGCAGTCCCACAGGACGAGCGGCGCGTCCGAGGCCATCTCGTACTTTGGGCGCGTGGGATTCTGCTCTACGTCGAGGAGCTGGGAGATGAGGTCTGGGTGCTCGAGGCGCTGGCCGATGAGGAAGAGGATGGCGACGAGGGAGCGGACCTGGTGCCAGAGGAAGGCAGAGCCGTGGAGTACGAAGGCGTACATCTTGGGCGCGTCGCCCGATGCGGGGTTCTGGATTGCGCTGTGCGAGATGAAGTTGGGCACTGCGAGGGGCGAGACTTCCTCGATCGAGGCGCGGAAGATGCGCCGCTTGAAGTTTGTGATTTGCTTGCTGGGGTCGACCTTGCAGAAGTTGCGGAAGTCGTGGAGGCCCTCGAGGCGGGCGCAGGCTTCGCGCATGGCGGCGATGTCGAGCCAGCCTTCGCGCATGGGTGGGGAGTCGGTGGATGCGTCGAGGGCGGGTGGGTAGAGGCCAGACGTGCCGGGGACGGGCGCGAAGCATGGGTTCGTGAAGAAGTACTTGTAGCGGCGCTCTTTGCAGGAGAAGCGGGCGGAGAAGTTAGGCGGCGGGTTGGGGCACCAGGCGTAGATGCGGATGTCGGGCGGGAGGACGCGGTTGAGGAGTTGGATGTAGGCGAGCTCGTCCTTGAGGTCGTCGAAGGGTTTCGCGGGCTCTTCATCCTCGACCAGCGCCGCGGTCTCAGTCTCTGGTGTGGCATCTGCTGCGGCTGTCTCTTCCGATGCAACCGCAGGCTTCGGGCAGGGTCGCTTGCTCCTAACCCGCACTCCAATGACCTGGCCAAAAGCGCTCACGCCTCTATCCGTCCTGCCGCACTTGGAGTACTCGCACCCCTCCCAATTCACATCCGTCCCGTCTCTATCCCACTTATCAAACGTCTTCTTGTCCAGCCTCTTATATTTCTCCACCTCCTGGCCGTCTCTGGGCGTCGGGCTGATCAGCCTCGTCTTGACGAGCGCCTTCCACAGCTCCTCCTCTATCGTAGGCAACGGCGTCGTGTTGTTCGCATGGTGCTCCAGGCCATTGTACTTCTGCCCCAGATAGGCAAACTTGAGCGCAATAAGCCTGCTGCTATATCTCGACGCGTCGAAGGCCTTGGGCTCCTGCTTTGGGGGCTTGCGGTACTTCTCCGAGTCTGCTGGCGACAGGATGGGAAGGCTCGTGAGGGTCGCAGCGTGTGGCTCGGCGGGGTTCGATGGGGAAACTTTGGCATTGGCTACAAGCTGGGACTCGAGGTCCTTTATGCGCGCGACGAGCTGCTCCTGTGTCCACTGCTCGTAGCCGGGGCTCATGGTGCTGCGGGCGGCTGGCAGGCTGCGAATCTGCTCGCGACGGGGCACGCGCGAGAGCTTGTGGAAGCTGCGACGGGTGCAGAACAGACGGTGCAGCTGGTGCTCGAACTCGGGGAAGAGGTGGAGGTGGGGCAGCACTCCCCTCATTCTCTCCTCCTTCGCTGCGGCGTGCGATGACTGGGCGACTTTTTTTCCTGCACACTTGCGTCAGGCTTCGGGCCTAACTGCATCGAGCATGGCTGCATCTGCTACCCGCCCGCGCCCACAGTGCCACCGTCTCATGTTTGGAACGTTCCGCTTGCCATCGAACGCCGAGCACCATGCCGTCGTCATCGGATTCATGCGAGAGCGTGTTACAGAAGGCGCCCTCTTGTTCCAGAAGAGAGCATTGGCGACGCGAGCTGTCAAGGGACCGCTGACATCTGCTCGGACTGCATCGTTCCCGGCATTCTGTACCAGCAACGCTCAACTTGGGAACTTTTTACACGTGGAATATTTGAAAGGCGTTTATCGACATAATAAAATTTATCTGTGCCCCTGTCCTGCGCTGGCGGCTGGGGGCGGACGAGGTGGTTTTCTTCACCACACCTTCAGTCTAGCGCTACCAGTATATGTATGGTATCCAATGCTGCATCGTGCTTTTCCTCTCCTTGACAAGTCTATGAAAAACGAAGCATGCAGTGTGCTGTTCGTGTGTTCAGGCGTACTGAATGCAGGTCTTGCACCGTGCTCGAATCTTCGATTCTCTGAGCCGCCTGGGCTGTGTTGTAGCTCTTGATACAGTACATCGATCCGATGTTGTCCAGAAAGGCAATCGTTTCGATCCGAAGCGTAGCAGGACATCACAGGCTGGTGGCTATCAAGCTAAGCTGCGTGCGCACAGGCAACTGTAGCGAGCCATCTCGAGTCTTTTCTTCTTTCGGGTCTTTCCTTCACTACCCCTCCCTCTTTTCTGGCCTGTCAACTGGGCTCCGTGGGATCAGGGTGGCTGAGCGAGGGCTCAAAACACCCGTCAGGATCGGCCCGTCGCCTGTGTTTTTCATCTTGCCCTCCGCCCATGCGGTGATCTTCCCAAACGCCGGTTCAAAGTTGTTTGCCCAGACGTGGCTCGCGTAGAGAGTGACGACGCCCATAAGGATGATACCCATCGCAATGCGTGCCGTGCCGGGCGCAGCGTACCGGTAGATACTCTCGCGGTCCTCGGTTGGCTTTTCGAGCGGGAACGCTTGAAGAGGCTGGCCAGCGAAGACAACATATGCCAGCACAGTACGCATGACGGTGCCGTGGAGTAGGTAGATCGGAAAACTGAGCTTGCCAAGCCAACGGAGCGGTTTCACAGCGAGTGCGCGGCGCATATGCGGGCTGATGAGGATGGCGAAGCACAGGATTAGGGCGCCGGTGCTGCCGATGAGGCGGGGCATGGAGAATTGGGCCGATTTGGGGAAAATGCTGGCGAAGACATATTTCATGGTGGCGGACCATGCTGTAGAGTCTGGGTTGCTCGATGGGTAAGACATGAACATGAGTCCGATCAAGGCGAGGATGGGTGACAGAACCGTCGACACGAGCGGGAAGGCGGCCAGTTTCGCAGGCTGTGGAGAGACGCTGAACTCGGCTAACAAAACGCCCCCAAGAACTGTATAGCCAACAAGGGGGTCCCTCAGGTTGTATGACCAGCTCCAGGACCAGAACACGCAAAGTGTGATGGTGATGGTCCTCCAAACGGAAGTCAGCTGCACGGTGGCCAGCAAGACAAAGTATCCCACGATGCTGCCCTGCAGCAGATAGATCAACGCCCACTGGGGTTGGTCGTAAAAGTTGCCGTCGCCCAGTCTCCAGGTAGCCATGAGTGCCTGAACCAGACCGTGGAACGCGCCACACCACGAGGCGCTCCGTGGTGGAGTGTTGGTGTATAGCCAGTATGCATCACTGTTCCGGGCGAGTTCGTAAGCTCCAGCCTGGCATAGCGTCCAGGAAATAAGGGTCGCGACACTGGCCGGCAGAACCAGGCGGAAAGACCGACGGAAGGCGGCTGTGGAAAGGCCTGACAGCGCTGACTCGGAGTCACCACTTCGTGCTTGCTTGATAGGCTTCAGGGCGTTGACAAAACCCAGCAGTACAAAAAATATGGCGACCCAGCTGTGTCCGGAGGCGATGAGGCGCAAGATTGGTCGTTGGAAAAGCCACGGGGTCCCGTTTTCAGTGCAGCAAGGATTGGTGTACTGTCTGCCAAAGCTGAGGACCAGATGAGAGGCGGCGACATAGACGGCAGCGATGCCTCGCAGGCCGTCTGCCCAGCCGCTGTCTTGCATGATGCGTTCGTTGGGATCGATGACCATCATCTTGGACAGAGTGAGGTCTATGTCCACTAGGCTAGTGTCGTTGAACGGTCTAGAGGGTAGCTACGCGGAAATGTATATCCACGGTTCGGCGGTACGCAGGTCGGCCTAGTTTGTCCAGCGACCGGCGCGGGTATCAGCGAATATATGAAATAATAGTCCTTGTGAAAGTGCGGTTGAAGATCAGAGACAGAAGGGGGACCGAATTGAGTACAGCTCATTCGAGCTTTGTCGATGGTAAGCACGACAAAGAAACCACAGCCTTGTTGCCCTCAGCTACGTCGTGCCTCAACAGCAGACCTGAAGAGGAGATGCAAGAAAGGAGTCCCGAGTGGGATCCGGGAGATCGGGTTCCGCCCGCAGGACGACTGCTGATATGTGCAGTTGATGGAGTCAGCGAACGACCAGGTCGGTGGCCGATGGGACAAGAACAGAAATGCGAGTTTTCAACAGCCAAAAAGGCAAATTCGAAGCTTCGAAAACAGTGGAGCACCGAAGAGAGAAAAACAAGGCAGCTAGCAATGAGTGACAGAAATAATGGAGAATGCGCGGGGAAGTTCAACGTGGAGCAAGAAGAGAAAAGGTTACAGGGAGGAACCGTTCGTATTTCATCCAGCTAGTGACGGACTGAAGACATTCCACTGATGCGTACCAGACTACCAGTACGGCTAGTGAGGCTCCCGAGGTCGGGGTGAGCGCGACGAAGATCTTCAGCGGTCCGGAAATTTTACCCAGTGACATAGGTACGTGAATTGTGAGCCAATCAGCCCTGGCGCGCGGCCTCCCGCACCGCGCGGAAAGGGGGCCTGACATGATGAGTTGATCGTCTGGCAACCAGTTCTGGGCATGGGTTTCGTGCCAAGCGTGAACATCTTTTAGGCGCTGCGAAAATTCGCCCGCGCCCACGACTGTGAAACAGGATCATCGGGGTCATCCATGTACGTTGTTGCGTGTCAGATACAGCAAGTCGCGACGGGGTGGCGTGCGCGCCGTTAAGGGAGTGGTGCCAACGTCGCGACCCTTGACTCCTGCCTTTGCACCACCTCCGACCATCCCCATCCACAGCCAGCTGCGTCCCCCTTTGTGGGCTGCTGCACCGATGCACTGGCTCGAAGCTCAAGTTCTCAGGGGCTTGTTCCAGCTATTTCAGGATGGAGTGGGGGAACTCGCCGCTCGGGTGCAGGGTGCAGCGATCGCCGACGCCGCTCGTTCTCTCTTTTCGCCCATGTGCATCGGACTTCCGACTCAGCACCAAACTCGGCACCGATTCATCCGAACCTAGTCTTTCAATCATCACCCGTCCCGCATCCTGCTGCGAGATTACGAAGGGCCTGGACTTGCGGGAACTGCGCCTCGCTCGACCGATTAGGCACCAAGTAGGCTACAGCCTCCCGCTACTATAGAAGGAAGACGCCCGTAGCTGCTCTGCTTCACAACTTCTAAACCTCTTTCTCGCGAACAATTGATGACTGGCGCTTAGATCCATCGAAATCGAACAAGTGAACATAGCGAAGCATTCCGAATTCTCTTGCTGCTGCCTGTTTCTCCAGAACGATACGAGAGGCCGCCCAGTGAGGAAGTAGACAAGCTCAAATTGACTTCGATTTCCACTGCTCTTTCTTGGTCGAACACTGTCCTGTTGTGCGCCCGCATCACTATCATTTGCCAGTCCTGTGCTGTGGTGATACTCTAACTGTCTCATACTCTCACGTTGTTCCTACCCTCCCACCATGTTTGGCAATATAACCCAGAAACCTGCGTCCCTCTGCGGCTTGTACTACACTCATTCGTACCAGGATGATAGCCGTGGTATATTCTCTGGTGTTGTGAACGAGCGCGTGTTCCTTCCCCAGGTTCAGCTTGAAGCGCACGCCACCATTCTCCAAACTACATCCCGCGTCACGCTAACGCAGACGTTCATCAATCCTTCGTCGACCAAGGCCATCCGTGAAGTCAAGTATGTATTCCCACTCTACGAAGGTGTTAGTGTCGTTGGCTTCACCTGCCATGTCGCGGACCGCACTATCGTCGGCGAGGTCAAAGAAAAGAATGAGGCAAAACAAGACTACGCTGCTGCTGTGGAGCGAGGAGAGACCGCGGGTCTCTTTCAGCAGCTTGACACATCGGACACCTTCATGACCACTATTGGCAACGTGACTCCTGGTGTCCGAGTCGTCATCGAGCTCACCTATCTTGGAGAGCTGAAGCATGACATGGAAGTGGATGGTATACGCTTCACCATCCCGAATATCATCACGCCGCGTTATGGCCGAACAGCACCTGGATCCGACGCTGCTTTGGCTCAATTCCAAAGATATACACCCTCGCGCGGGGGTTACTCGGGCAACATCTCAATTATCGTCGACGTTGAGATGACAGAAGGCTCATTCATTCAGAAGGTGCTCTCTCCCAGCCATCCCATCTCAGTCTCAATGGGCACTACATCGATCGCACCCAACAACGAGCCCAGGATGTCCAAAGCGTCTGCATCGCTCGGAATCCAGAGCACCCATCTCGACACCGACTTCATCCTCCAGATCGTCACAAAAGATACTGGGGTTCCGAAGGCCGTCCTCGAAACGCATCCCACCATTCCCAACCAGCGAGCTGTGATGACAACTTTAATTCCGAAGTTTGCTCTGCGGCCAGTAGAGAACCCGGAGATTATCTTTGTTTGCGACCGCTCAGGGTCCATGCAAGGCACTAGGATTGCTCTGGCCAGACAAGCTCTCCAGATCTTCCTCAAGTCGTTACCTGTGGGCGCCATGTTCAACATCTGCTCATTCGGCTCGTCCTACTCGTTCCTATGGCCGCGAAGCGTATCTTACAGTCAAAAGACGCTAGACGAAGCTATTGAGCATGTGCGTACTCTTGAGGCAAACTACGGCGGGACGGATATGCTTCAGCCCCTTAGAGCGACAATACAGCAACGCTACAAGGATATCCCGCTGGAAGTGATGGTCCTCACCGATGGGGCGATCTGTGACCAAGACGTTTTGTTTGCTTACCTCAACGAACAGATCCAGGACACCAAAGCGCCGATCCGTGTCTACAGCTTGGGTGTTGGATCGGGGGTTTCACACGCGCTAATCGAGGGTATCGCAAGAGCAGGGAACGGGTTCTCGCAAACTGTTGGAGAGGGCGAGAAAATGGACAGTAAGGTTGTTAGAATGTTAAAGGGGGCTTTGTCTCCGCACGTCAACGACTACACGCTCGAGGTGAAGTATGCCGGCGGCATGGAGAGCCTCGACGAAGACGAAGACTATGAGATCGTGGAACGAGTTGCAGATAGCTTAACGGTGAAACTCGCTCTGAGCGACAAGGAAGATGCGCCGAAACCAGTGCGTCGAAACCTCCCTCGCCGTTGTGCTCCGCTCTTTACTAACTCTCCGCAGATCAAGCCCATCTCACTCTTCGATCCCTCTGCCGACCCAGACAGAAGCGAACCACCTGCCCCAGGCGCCTCGCACCTCCCAAAAGTCGCAACTCCCAAAATTATCCAAGCGCCCCAGACGATCCCACCTCTCTTCGCCTTCAACAGAACAACGGTCTACCTGCTCCTCGGACCCGACGCCCCACACCAAACACCCCGCTCCGTCGTCCTCCGCGGCACCAGCACCCATGGTCCTCTCGAGCTTGAGTTTCCGATCCAAGTTCTCGACAAGCCCGCGACAACCATCCACCAGCTCGCCGCCAAGAAAACAACCTACGAGCTCGAGCAAGGGCGAGGGTGGCTCTCCGAGGCGAAAGACGAGTCGGGGAAGTTATTGAAAGAGCAGTACGAGAGCCGTTTTAGCAGCATGGTGGAGCGTGAGGCAGTGCGGTTAGGCGTGCAGTTCCAGGTCAGTGGGAAGTGGTGCTCATTTGTCGCCGTTGAGAAAGACACGACGAGCGAGAAGGAAAATATGCAGGCACGGTGGGAGTTCCTGGAAGACGAACCTGCTCCGGAGCCTTTCGTGCCACAAAGTAGTCTGTTCGGTAACCTTGGCGCCGCGTCGGGCAGCCCTTCGTTGTTTGGAGGGGCTATGAACCAGGTTGTACAAGATGCGTCTGGGGGTCTATTTCAAAGGGATTTGGCCTCTAATCCGCATCCTCCAGGGGCCCCATCTGTGAGTGCTAAGCCCGGCAACTCGGGTGGGGGACTTTTTGGCTCGCAGTCAGCGGCTGCACCCTCAAGCCGAGGAGGACTCTTCGGCGGAAGTCCAGCTGCGTCTGCGAGTTCGTCTGACTCTTCCGGCCTCAGACTCAGCGGTTTTGGGACCTTAAACAAACCGCCCTTTGATCCTCAAGCTTACAGCTGGGGTGGTTCTGCTCAGACTCCGTCGACGAGCGGTAGCTTGTTTGGGTCTGCCACCCCTGCGCCTGCGCCTTCTAGCGCTCAACATGTTCAAGGAGGCGGAATCTTTGGGCAACAGCGAGGACTGTCGGGACCCACCGCGTTTGGTTCGGTGTCTAGCGCAGCCAGCGGTCAAACTGCGAATTTCTTTGGGGGACAGCAGCAGCAGCAGCAGAAAATGGCGCAGAAATTGGCTCAACAGCAACAGCAACAGCTGGCGCAGCAAATGGCTCAGCAACAACAGATGGCACAACCGCAGCAAGCAACCCCTTTTCATCAACCTAGCGCAGTATCATATATACAGGGTAACAGCGCATTACAAGACCACCAAATGCCACTAATGCTTCTGGAACAGCAGAACAAAAAGCGTCTTCTGATGGCGAGACAAGAGCAGACACTACCACGCAGTGCCTTCGATGGCACTACCCATACCGGAGGCACTCTCTCGCCTCCTAAATTAGACGACGAGACGCTATCTCTACTCATCTCCCTCCAGACCTTCGAAGGAGCGTGGGAGTACTCTCCCTCTCTCTTCCTTGCGCTCAAGATCAGCGAAGCTGCGGTCGAAGATGCGAGGACGGTATTCAACGACGACATCTCGTTGCAAGCCTCAACCGGCGACCAAGGAGAGAAGGTTGAATATGGAAAGAGGGAGTGGGCTACTTCGCTGGCGATTGTTTGTTTTGAAACGAAGCTAGTGGCTCTGCAGGAGAGCTGGGAGTTGATTGTTGACAAGGCGAAGGTGTGGTTGTCTGGTAGTGTGGGCACGGGAAGGGTGGAGGGGATGCTCGGTAGGGCGAGGGAGTTTTCTCATGAGGTGGACGGGAATGATGGGTCGAGGGCGAGGTTTGGCAATTGAGGCTGTGTAGCGCAGCAGTGTAGCAGGGCATAGTGGGGTGGTTTTCAATCGTAATACATCCTGGCATTTTGACTTGGCCTGTTTGTGATCTTTTACAAGGAGAGAATGTACTGTGCATTGTGGACATGTTTCTACCTCAAGCTTTTTCAAAGTTTACAAGCATCCTGGTACACTTTTAAAGGCTAGACAATTGATGGAACAATGCGACAGGATTGCGATCAGGGGAGAGTGTCTAAACGAAATTTAAGGTGTCCGTGTGCGCTCCATAGATTAATCAATCTCACAACTACCAGTGTTTCAGAACATACGAAAACCAGCCGTAACAACATTCTCCGTCTATTGGCTCGTTACAGATCGCGCTACGCACCCGTCCGTTGCCTGATCGTCATTGCGCTTGTAGACAGACGCATGATGTAGTCGGGCGTGTATAAGATCGTGAAAGTTTGGCAGAATGTGATCCTTCATCTTTGTGTATTTCAACATTCGGATAGCTGCTGGTCAACTTCCCTGGGGATCTTCCATTCATTACCTACTACAGTCATTCATTTCGCCCAGCCTCTCGTTGACTTAGCTCTCACATACAACCAACAATCCATCAAGATGAAGACCTTCGCACTCGCACTCTCGGCCACGGCGCTCGCCAACGCCGCTGCCATCCGTCGCCAGAACGACTACGGCTGGCAATTCTCGAATGCGCTGTCCACCGGCCCCGTCGCAGACAACTCCTTCATCCGCGAGGCAAACACCACCTTGATCTTGCCTGCAACGAACACTCCCCAGACCGGCAACCTTGCGCTCTGGCCCGGCATGGGCACCAGCGGCAATGACCTCATCCAGGGCCTCGCCATCTCGGTGTCGGATGGCAGCGCCGGCTGCGAGAAGTCGTCTGGAAAGTGGTGCATTGTTGCGAGCACGCTCGAAGATTCCCAGCAGATGGGCGGCTTTGTGACTGCCTCGCCCGGCTCGTCTGTGACTTTCCATTGTGAGTTGCACCCATTCCGGCTACTCTTTGATAATTGTTTTGCTAACCAATCATCTCATATAGACAAGTACAACGACGCCACGGCCGAGTACGACCAAACCGTCGCCGTGGACGGCACGGTTGTCTCCACTATCTCTACCGACAGCGGGAAAGCACTGGGCTTTGGCACTGCCGTTGAGTGCCAGCAGGCTGCTTGCGGTACGGTACCGGCGCACAAGTACGTCGACACCACGTTGATCATGGACGTGGCCGATCCGCACTACGATCAGACCAGGGGCGTGACTGGCGCGACTGGCGACATGGTCACTGCGGATGGGGGTAAGACCTGGACTATTAAAACGATCGGCATCGAGCCGCACACCTACACGTAAGCCCGGTCGAGAGTGTTGGATGCGCGATGCGTTCACCCTGTATATACTTCTTCTATTCTATGTCAATATAAACTTGGGCGGTCACTGAAAGTTGGTAACAGTTTTGCTTTCCCATCGGCTATGGTTTATACTCGTGATATCGACTGAGCTGGTTCGCAGTGGAACGAAGCGGATGTGTTGCAGCATGTGGCGTTTACTGGAACCCCCCTAAACACGTTCAGCCGAGGCAACTCCCTTCACTTCTATTGTCAAGGCCACCCCCGGACCAAGGACCCGACACCGAAAACATTGTTGAACATGTCGCAACACCCCTTACGCGCTTCTTCGTCAACAGCAGGCTTCTTCCAAGCCCTGTCTGTCTTACCGCCTCAGTCTACATCACCGGACTCATTGCCTGCAAGGGGAGAAACCGAAACCCTGCCACAAACTGCCACGGAAGCATTAGACAAGATCCTTTGTCGCATCCTCGATCTATACCTCCCAGGGGATGCCAAAGTAGTAACGCATCACGCCCACCGCATTGCTCGGTTATCTTTCGACCCCTCAGTCCTCACCCACGCGACAGACGCAGAAATAAATCACCCGGTGCTCTGACCCTTGATAACCTTTGGAGAAGAAAACAAAAACGACCCGCTCTGGACCATGGCGGGATGGCGGAAGCTGAAAGACATTGGCTGCGAGGAGGGCATCGTGGCCGTGGCGTATGATGAGTCCAAGACCGCTTTCAACCGGCGAATTCACCAGTTCGTCAACATCTATCTCTGGTCCCAACTAGTGCTATGACTGGATGCCCCCAGAGTATGACAGACGGGGCTGCGGTCTTCATGAACATGCACTTACGAGATCCGGACGGGGACCAGCCAGGTCGCGCCCAGGTCTTCGCGGGGGTGTATCGTAAGCTGACGAGTCGGGATCCTAAAGACGCATGGACTAGTGGTCAGGTAAGATTATCGATAAGCTGCTCAGCAAGATACTAAGGTTCTTATAGTGGATGACGGAACGGACAGGCGGCAGTGATGTGTCTGGCACGGAAACAGTGGCTCATCGGTTGACCCCAGAAGAGATCAATCGAAAAACCCAAGAAGGTGGACACACAAACGCTGTTGGCATGCCACTAGGACCATGGAAGATCGACGGCTTCAAATGGTTCAGCAGCGCGACTGACTCGGAAATAAGCGTGCTGCTGCCAGCTATGAAGGCGCAGATCAGCGTGGCGTCCGTGCATGGCCTGAGGAACTGCATGGAGTGTCTGGGTGAAGTTGGTTACTGCGAAAACAACGACGACGGCGGGCTGCTGAATATCGCGATCAGCTTGTCAATCCGATATGGGAGGGTACGGTCAGCGGCATGGCTGAAGACTGTACGTGTCATACTCGACAAACGACTTGGAAATGGCGACGTAGTAGCGAATATCTTTGCACCTTAGGTGCGAGACGTTATCGGAGGCGTTGGTGCAGAGTGGAAGGTAAAGACCGATATTATTGAGTAGAGACTGCAGACTTTGCTTCGGGTAGTCCGCGATGCTACAAAGGCGGAGCTTCTCTATCATGGAGGGACGTTATCGGTCTTGTTGAGTTTGTTACATGCAGTTTGCTTCTGTTGTACGATGCTGCGACAAGTCCTGACTGGATAGTTCTTGAAGTTGCGAAACGCTATATCCGCTCGAGTGCAAAGGAGACAATAATACGGTTCTCACGAGACAAATTGGGAGATGTGGTGGTTGGGGACAAGAGTATATTTCTAGGTTCTACGAGCGCGCACCTAGGGCTTCCGTCAAAGCTGTAAAAAGCGTGCGCACTGGCTCTCGTAACTTATATTGCGGACAATGGACGTCCGCTGTAACGTCATGCCTACTCCGTCTCATCCTTCCAAATCTTCTGGCCTCAATAAACATCCAGCTCGGATCTGTTCTCAACGTCACCTTCGTATACCCCGGCAACCAGACCCTCGTCAAAGTCATGTGCGAGATGCGCAATATGAGCAAAGACTTCACCCCCGCGATCATCGGGCTCAACATAATCACCATACCTTGATGTGATATCGTTGCATCCGTAGTCTACCACCCTTTTGGACAGTACGTAGGGGCTCCAGCACTAAGCTCTGCACCCGGCGTGGCCTCAGAAGTGGCGTACTTACCCCTGCTCGGCTCCGGTTTAATGTTCAGGCATACGGGCATAACCTTCATGTACAACTTCGTCATAAACTCTGTCGTCAAATCCAAGGCCAAACTGACCGACATCATGTTTATGACTTGGGGTGTGTGGCTTGGCGGCGGTACTCTGTTCTGTGTGACAGCTTTCATCTCGCCAACGCCATTCCAACCCTCAACTCGATTCTGGGAATATCCCCCACCTATTCATTTTTTGGTAAAAGCCTGTATAATAGCAATATGCGCCGGATCGCAAGTCGACACCGTCTAGGTTCACTTTCGGGTTGGCCCACGCGCAGTGGATTTACTTGAATTTGTGCCAGCAGTTCGCTACTTGGCGGAAATTGCTGCTTGCGATCTTCAGATGGTTCCTCTTCTTCGCGTCTGCTTTTGGAGAGTCTTCGACCTTTACACTTCCATCACGAATTTGAATTCTAGAGTGGAGGACACGGACGACCCGTTGGCCGTCTTTACTTGCGCGGATAACTCGGCTTCATGGCGTAACACTTGCGGATACGGCGGCTTCCCTGGCCGGCTGTAAGCTACCCCATCTACTTTAGAAATAGTATGTGTAGTCGCTTGCACCCTCAATGGCAATCATAGTTCTTTTTCTAGGTGCCATACTAGATATAACCCCATGAGCTTATGGAGAGCTTCTCAAGCGTGTATCCCTGATATGTAAGGACCCTGATAGGTAAGACTTTTCTCATGTGGTGCCATACCAGTCTTTGTAGCACGAGCACAGTATGAAGCGATCATTGGCTGGACGCATTGTATAGCGAAACTTAAAAAAGTACACGAACACTAACGTGCTCCGGTACTGCCCATTGTACCAGCCGCAGTACCACAGCCTCGGCCTCGTGAGCGCAACGGCCCGGATTTAGCATCTCAGCATATGCAGTTGGGTTACACCAGATCGAAAATTTTACCGCTACACCAGATTACAGCGCTGCACGAGGCTGGTAACGCGAGTTTTGCGTGATCTTGAGCTGATTAGAAGACATCACAGGGAACATAATGGGCGCAGGTCAAAGAATGTGCTTGCATTGGATGAAATGCATGTATTTGTCAGCGGCGTTCTACGTATACCGATAATAAAGGTAATCGATGCTTGAGAAAATTCGAAACGAAGGGAAATTGAGAATGAGGGGCCGCAGAGTGTGAAAACATCAACAGGGTCGTACGGGGAGCCTGGAGCCAGGCCAGGCCAGGCTACTGATAAAAAGTGCTAGCTAAACGATGTGTCCAGGATTGGATATATGTATGACGAAGAGAAAAGGTTGGATGTTTGAGTGAGGCCTCTCTGGGCACTTCCGAGCGATTCGGCGGCGAGCTTCCAGAAGGGCCCGTTTCTTGTTCGAAGAGGTAGTTATTGCGTGTGCGCAAACTGAAGCGGGATATTAGACATCCTCCGACCTAAGAAGTTGAGATACAGGCAGAGCACCCTGTGCAATGATCTCGAATGAAGCCTTCCCCTTTGCAAGGACCCGGGCAGGGCGGCTTCCGGTTACTGGGGCTAGCCACTGGTCAGGTGTGACTTCTGGGATGCGATGGGAATGAAACAAATATGCGAGTGGGGAATGATGAAAGTGGAGCTGAATCACGACAGGGAAGCAACTAAAATGGACCGCGGCAAAGGAGAAGTATCTTACGGGTGCCCTTTGCATACCGGACAAGTTTTGACATGTGGAAGGACCGAGAGTTTCGGTTGTGGCGCACTCTTAGAGTATGTATTCTGACTGGTAGTAGAGGACGCAGTAGGCATGATGGCGAGAAGAGTTGCTTGGGGCACGCTGTTGCTTGATGGCAAGAAGATTTGATTGTTCAGAAACCACATCGAGATTGTCGAATGTGTCGGGGGTTTATATATCCCATAGCTTCTTCTCAGCGCTGACCGACTGGTGGAATCGGTGCCACTGACACCCGTACTCGTTCGGTTGTTCGCCGGAAACCGAAGCAAATCAAAACTCCCAATCTACCAACTTTGTAGACCGTCACAAGGCTACAGCACGATCAACGCACACAGGCCCTTCGTTGTTGTGCATTGACTTCCCGGTGCACGCTCACGTAATGTCACTGTCCTACATCTTTGGGTGTATCGTCGGAAAGGTGGAGATTTGCTCGTAAAGAGGCCAATCAATCATGATACCAGTTGGGGTCAGATGACCTGAGCATGACCAACGAGAATACGTGCAGGTATACGACTTTTGTCTTTCTCTTTTCGTCGCCTGATGCTTTGGTGATTCCATCATGCCACTGGGCATGAACTGTAACCTTCTGAAACAAGCGCACTGCAGCAGTACTCAGAAAGTTAAGGCGTGTGGAAACTCCAGAGACTAGCCCTTCTTGGAATAACGTGCGTCGATTGGCACGGAAGACCTTTCCGAGAAGTGTATGCAGAGAAACACCTTCTTCGCTTCAGTGCCCTGCGTCAATTTGACATTGGCAATCGTCCGACAGCGGCTCGTCACAGCTGTACCTGCATGCCAGTCATCTAAAAGAAGTCTGAGCATGGCAACTTTCGAGAAGCAACCACATTTACCGAAAGGTTGAGCCTTCAGTTCCAATAACCAGGGACAAGAACCCAAGGTATAAGTTAGCAGCAGTCTCGATCGCTCATGGTTCCGAGTCCTGTAACATTTCCCAGAAAGTAGGAGACACTACCCATTCATATAAAGTTCCACAAGCGAGACTTGTACTGCGCAGGACCTCGAGAACCGTCAGCGTGGCTCCAGATTGACAAATCAAAGTACACCATTTATTGGCCTCGTGAAACAATCAGGGTCCTGGTGTGAGACACGCAGGTCTTTGCTTTTAAAGAAAAGAAAGCATTGGAGTCCGATGTATACGAGCTTTTCTTTCCGAAGCAGTTAGACTACTGCCTTCTCGGAAAGTCTTAACATGGACGCATGGACGGTGGCTAAGTGGGGTTAGGTGTGCGACATGAAAGACCTGAAAACCCATGAAAACAGTCTTACTCAGATTACAGGAAAGTCTGAACCGCGAGCAACGTCCAATGGGTTCATGATGTCGTCACCAGCCAACACTTCACCATCACTGCCGTCAGTTAGCCTTTGGCGTAACACGTTCAGGCGGGCGCCATGGTAGAGGTGCGACTGTGGCGCCGCCTAAGAAAAGTTTTCAGTGACTTTGCTGCCTTGGATATTTCACAGTCGACGTGGGAATAGGTAGGCTATCTCGTGGAATACATGTTACACACTCCAGACTCCTGGAAGTGGACGAGGACGAAGGCCCGCAGATGTGTCTTGCGCACCCGCATACTCCCGTACCAGCCCCGGGGGTAAAGTTGGTCGATCCATTGTAGTTCCATTCAGGGCACAAGTGCCGCTTGCCGAATAATGTCTCACTCTGGTCGGGTCAGAGGCTCCGGGAGCTTGCACTCGCATGTGATTCACTGATATATGGCCCAGCAACCTTGTGGAAGGTGATACATAAGCGCACATTGAACGGCGAGGTCAGGAACAAGGCAACGGCAGTTGGGTTTGCCAAGACAGTAGCGTTATCAACATGCACTGTAGCAGCACAATGGAATATCTCTGCTAATAGGGTGCTACTGACGTAGCCACCATCCTCCTCGGACGTTATTGGGGTCGAAGTTAAGGAGTGGCATGATGTCTGTCTTACGGAAAAGTTCACAAATATATATGGTAAAGCCGAGAAGCTGTCCATTAGAGGTATAGTTTAGTGCTTGGGATTATCTCACCGTGAACGAGGTTCGCATGTTCTTACGCGCAGGATGACCAATTGGGATCAAAGCATTGAGGTGAATGACACCAGCACCCTGACAGCGATCATCTTTGTAGCCTCTTCTAACTCCCTGCCACTGAATCATTAGTTTTCGCACTTCCTGCTTCTAGTTGCGTCCTTCGTAGGGAAGCCTCATCTTCCTGGTGTAGTTTCACGAGAACGTCGGTAGAATGGAGTTTTCGCGGAGAAGTAAAATTCGCGACCGTCGCAAAATGAAGTACAGGAACTCAGTGGGGTGCCAAGGATTTATAGGTAACTACAGCAGAAGCATTAACCATTAAAAAATACCAGTGAAAAGCAAATATGGTGGGTACATTCATGGTGGGTATAGAGTCATTAGCGCATGATGACGTCATTGGCGTCCTCCCAGCGACGCTGCTTGTGCTGCGCGTTACGTTCCGCGCAGATCAACACTAGCACCATTCACCATGAGACGACGATAGCCCAATCATGGTCAGAATCGCCGCATTGCGGCACGTCTCCAGACCTCGCGTTCTCGCACCGTTCTCACTACGACAAGCATGGCAGCCGTGCACCGCCAGGTCCTTCTTCGGCCTAGGCGAACTCGCTGGCGTTATTGCAAACCCAGCAGAGACGCTCCGCCAGCTGAAAGAGTCCCAAGAAATGCTCAGGAAGGCGAAGGAGGACATGGAGCTCGCTCGTGAGGCAAAGAAGATTCCCAAAAAGCACACATTCTCCAAACTTCCTGGCTTTCATGGCCGCAAAGCCGAGCAGGCATTACTGCGCAAGATCTTAACGACCCAGCCGAAGATGACGACTATTTTTGGCGCGACGTCCGTGGGAAAGACGGCGTTGCTTCGGGAAGTGCTGGCGAGCGATGAATACTTCGTTGTAAAGTTTGATCTAAGAATTTCTGGTTTTGCGGATCTCAGAACGTTGTATCTGGCTTTGTGCGAGCAGTTTCAGATGTTCTTCAACGAGGCGAGCATGATCAGGCACATACACAAGACACTGCTAATTTACCGCAGATGCGAGACGAGGAGATGGGCAAACAGGCATTGACGTTCAAACATCTCGTGCTTGCATTAAATGGGAAAGAGAGTGCTGAGGGTGGGTACACAGTCACTGTCGCGGATCTAGCAAGCCTCATGGAAAGTCTGCAGAGCGCCCTCTTGCAGTACTGGGAGTACGACCCAAAAGCCACATCCTCTGACAACGATGGCAACTTCGAGGACCCTTACGCGAAGAAGAAGCCAGCTGAGCGTCAGGTCAAATCGTCAGATGAGATGACTGCGCTTTATGGAGATTCACAATCGGACAGCCCTGTATTCAGAAAGCGGCCGGTTGTGTTCTTGCTCGATGAAGCGCACAAGCTCCCAGCACTTGTCGATGATCAACTGTCACTGAAAGTGTTCCTTGATACACTTTTAGTCCTGACGAAACAAGATCGACTCTGCCATGTGCTCTTCTGCACATCGGATCCCTTCTTCCAGCATTTCTTACGCTCAATGAATGTCGGGCATCACTCTCAGATCATCACCATCGGCGACTGCAGCCGCGAGGAGACTTTGTCATATTTCCTGGACCAAATGCTGCGGTCTGTGCCACCACATCTCGCTTCAAAGCTCACAACAAGTTTCGAGGACATTTGGGATGCTTTCGGCGGGAAGCTCAGCCACATCAACGACTATGTTGCTTCGTGGGTCCAGGCAGAAGGAAACCTGACACCCTACCAATCCGCCATATTCATCCAAGCATACACACTACTGCAGTTCCACCTCACACAAGCCAACTTCGAGACCTTCTCTCCACTTTCCACCGCAACAGTCGGTACAGATACGAGCGAGGATGCTGCGTGCTTCAAGCCATCAGACCTCCTACAGGTCATGCGCAAGCTCACGCAATCGCCGTATAGTATACCCTACTTTACGCTATGTCGGATGATTGGCACCGCACAGGTGGATAGTATGATCAAGACACGTGTGTTGGAGGTACGGTGGACAAAGACGGTTACGCCGGAGGAAGGATGGGTTGAGAGGCAGTGGAGTGAAGATGGCATCGAAAGACCGGTTCTCTTGCCGATGACGAGGATTATCAGGAGAGCCATGGAGGTTGTATTGCGGGAGGAGGAGCAGCTGAAGCATGCGGGTCAAGAAGAGTCGAACGGCGAAGCCAAGACTGCTTGACGGCGTGCTACCGTCGTATTGTTTGGGGCAAGTGCAAGAGGCGTAATTATTGGGCCCTGGCCTGGGCTGCCCGTAGACTTTCCATGTGTCTCGTCAAATTTGTTATATTTGATCGAACATGCTGGATACCCCTCTTTTGAGCAATCATGGACCATCTCACTGCATTGTTTCAGGTCAGCAGTGGCCAGTCAGCGCGAATGGAGCAGAGACGCGGATACTCACAGAAGCCGCGGTGCGTCTGAAGCAGCAGTGACGAATCACAGCGTCACACGTGCGTTAGTCATCGCGAGCGTGGCGTCATAGATCGACAAGGTTATGTCTGGGTCAAGACAGTTTATCACAGACCCGTATCACCAGCTCCTAGGCAGCTCTTATCCTACACATTCTCCAGCTCTTTTCCTCACACTCGCAAGTGCACGTCGCCAAGAATGGATTGCATCCCTGTGCCAATTGTTTGCTTTCAATGCGGGACAGATCAGAATCCCTGCCACTGCAAGGTTGTCGGGCCCACGATTGGATTCATTGTTACAGTCGGCATGGCGGTGCGTGCATACCCGCTCCCGTTCTTGGTCTTCACGGGAGCACGGACCCGAGTACCCAGGCGGTGGTGCTGATACTACCCCAGATCGTGTGTTGGCCGGCAAGCCTTTTCTGCTGCTGCTGCGCGACGGATACAGGAAAAAAGTAAGACGTCGATCGAGACATGTGGACTGGTGCTGACAGTGAGAAGGGTTCTGGCGCTGCCGGTGGATGCGGGCAATTCCATCTCTAATGCCATCCCGATATGACGAAATGAGAACTCAGCGCGAGCGCGGCCTGCAAAGAGACGGCGGGAGTACAAAACCAAGAGCCCTCCACTGTTTAAGGGCAATACCCCTGCTCTAGCACTTTAGTTGATTAATAATTTTCACGGATCAAGGTATCGAGGCTCACCTGGGCAGTCACCAGCTTCCAAGGTTGATTGATTGTCACGTGATCACGCGATTCCCGTCCCAATGTTCCGGACTTCTTTTGCTCTCTGATCCGCACTTGTCTCACTCGATCACTGCTCGCCAATAAGTTTGAAAAAGCCACACTGGCAACATCTGGCTCTTTCTTTCTATAACCTTTGCCCACTCTCTGGCACGTCTCTCACTCTATGGCAGCAACTTTTCCATATCACTCGGCCGGACCTTATCAGTGAAGGTAGATTTATGGTCGGCAGCGCGTTTTGAGATCGCGTAAGGTGAGTTGTTTACGTGTCTGCCCATACACCAGCCACCCACGCAATCAATCTACCTTTCACCTAGTCGCGTCCGGGGCAACGGCTTCGTTGGCGACGAGTCGTTGCTGCAAACTGCCGCCTTCTCCGCCAGACTCAGCGCATCCATTCCCTTTGTTTGTTGATATTCACCCAAACCGGAACCAATCCAGATGGCGTCACCGCCACCTGGTTTGCGTATTGACGAGGAGCTTTCTGTCGCCCCGTCTCACCCCAAATCACCAACAACAACAAGCGATCCCTTCTTCTTGCGAGATGAAGGGGTTAACTATGACTTAGGTAAACACGAGCTGAAGAAATTAACTGCCTCACTTGTGGCGGCTATGGGATCCACTGAAGACCTTCCTGTTTATCCCGGGACCGCGGCCAGTGGTTGCTTCGCGGGTGGCTTCTACTCTCCCACTCATTACGAATATGGTGATGACCTGGAATGCGGTACTTGGCGAGAGGGCTTGGAAGCCATCGACAACTTCGACTGGGGACAATCCGCGCCGGAGGGTACGCACAACCAAGAAGAGGGAGTAGACGAAGCGCGCCCCGCGACGCCTGCTGTCGAAGCTTCGCAACTAGAGCTTTACCTCTCAAATGGCGAGTCACAGATCGTTTCGCACAATACTTCTCCGGGCATCGACCACCTCACCACCGAGACCTCTGCCAACGGAGAATCCATACAAGCAGAGGCAGAAACGGCTGCGCCGATATCCGCGCCTCCGTGCTCGCCTTTGCAGTGCGAGGAGCTATCCCAACCGTTCCTACCGCCAACAACGCCGCCAGGACCGCGCAAGATTTCCGAAGATCTACAAGAGAGCTCATCGCCATGTATAAAGAGTCCGCCAGCGAAGGCTACCATTAGCCTGGGCACAATCAGCTCCACCATACCGTCCGAAGCTACTCATTCTCGTAGCCCTACTGGGTTCCTACCAGCGTCCAGTGCACTGCCTGGCGATGCGGCCGAGCCAGACTCAATGTCGCCGTATGATATGGCTGTCGATAAGACACTCGGTGCTGGGGCCATACAGGAGGCGGCTGAAGGAGCCCGAAATCCTTTTGCGCAAGTATGTATTGCCTGCTTTGTATTAAAATTCTAGCCCTTCCTCGTGTACTGCCTTGCATGTCATCGATGAATTATTACTGATGTTATTTAGTTCGTCGCCACGGAAGAAGAAGCCACCCCGTCGTACATACCCGATCGAGCAGTCACACCGAGTAACACGAAAATGGATCTGCTCGTCGATAGTACACAAGATGAAGGACGACCCAAGGCCGACGGAGAATTCCTCGAGGAGGCACAAGTCGGGTTAAGCTCTAACGCTGCCGACGAAACCGAATCGAATGATCGGGACAGTCTCTTCGACGGTGACGATAGCGAGGAGGCTGCACAAGAACAACAGACAGATGGTCGACAGACAGAGGTAGTCTACCCGGGACCCGAAGCAGCCGAACAAGTGGACATACCTGCTCAAGCCTCGCCACTGCATGCACGTGGCATCGCCGATCAGAGCAGCGAAGACGTCGCAAACAATGCACCGATTCGACCATCATCGTCAAAGGATGATATTGCCGCCCAAATAGTGGAACAGTTCGACTTGAAAGATCGCGAAGATCCCTTGCCGCCACCGTTGGAGGAGCGCGTCGATGACGTCTCAACTGCTGCCGAAGCCCTAGTTATGCTATCAAACGTGGCTGGACCGGCGACTGGATGCGGGCAAACTGCATCGTCTGAGATCAACTTGGAGGGTGACAGTAAATGTGGTGCTGTCACGAAAGAATCGTCTCCCAAGCCGCCAGTGCAGGACAAGCTACATTCTGGTTCTCCCGATGTTGACTCTCCTGACCTCGGCCCACAACTGCTGCATCAGAAGGTTCCAGAGCGAGAATTATCTGCTGGAAAGACACATGTTGAAGATGTCCAAGCGGATGAACAGAACAACGAAGCGGGTGTGGATGTCGAAGATCACCCCGATCCCGTTTCACAGACTATGTCCCCAATGCCGCCATCACACAAGCAGTCTCCTACCCGCGATGCTGTTATGGACGAACAGTTGCCGCGGCCAAACGACGTGGATCAAGGATTATCTTCCCAGGTAACACTCTTCAAGGATACCCAAAATGTTGACAAAAATGTTGCAGCTGCTGAGCCTGAAAAGGTCGCTGCACCGAGCGAAGAGACCGCCATTGCATCCTCGTCGAATCCTACGACATGGCCTAAGCCGCCCAAGCTGAAGATTGGACAATTATTTTGGAATGCAGCTTCTCCCCTGTGGCGAACCGGCGCCAAAGACGACACCAACGCCGTGGGAGACATCCCCGCAGCGTCCTCGTCATCACCGGGAGATGCAAAAGACCAGCCACAAGAAAATCACGATGCGATGCATCATTCCGAGGCTGATTTCCACGCAAGTAGCGGCGAGAATAGTCGTGGACCGGCGGAGTCGTCCGATGAGCCTTCCCTATATGTTGACGCGTCGCCCGTTGTACCTGCCTTCCCAGGTGAAGAAGGTACTCTCTCGGATATAGAGGAAGCCACGCCTCAGCCTTTACTACCCGGCTTGGAAGAACATGCCGCTGCCGCATCTTCTTCAACAATCGCACCATCAAGTCCGGCGATGGCGTCCCAAGACCAAAGTTCGCCGTGGCTAGGGGAACTGCTGGAGCAGGAGCTCGAATTGCCGCCTTCACCTTACGAAGCGGAACCAAGTACAGGCGAGCTGCCTGGTGAGGCTAGCGACCCGGATCCTACACCTTCAGAAGACACGAAAGCATGCCCCAAGGACAATCCGGATGCAGAGCCTGTAGATGCGCTCCTTTCAGTGCCGAAGCAGGACACCCCACACGACGCGCCCGAGTTTGCTCTTACTTCCTCCAAGGCCCCTGAGACGCTACATTCACCTGTGTCTCCTACCTTCGACCTCGATGAGCCATTCCAGACCGATGCCGAGACCAAAACCCCAAAGACGATCCCAAAGAAACGCACGCATTCCGCAACAATCAACAAGACGGAGGCCGGTCCTACCGCCATCGCTGAATACAAGGCCGAGGAGGAGTTGGAACCTGAGTACAAAGCTCCTCCTAAGAAGAGGTATAAGAAGAGAGGCTCCACGCTGTTGAGCTTACAGGCACCCACCGCCGCGTCTCATAGCCAAGTTAATACTAAGCACGTAGCACCGCCTAAGCATCAGCGCGGAAAGAAGACGACGCGGCAGGCAGTAGAGGAGGAGGTCGTGGACCGAGACGACACGGAAGCCACCCCACAAGAGTTGGAGGAGGAGCAAGAGGAAGCGGAAGGGGTAAGTATCACACCCTCCGTTCCCACCCCTATCCCCACCCCAACTAACCCCCCCACAGTCCCCCTCCGCCCCCACGACCCACCCCACCACATCCAGCCTCCCCCGCTACTGGACTCTCGAAACTAGCTACGGTAAGAGAGTAACGCGCGGAGATGCCACCACAGGAAGAGAAGGAGCCCGCGCTAACACGAGCCCCGTGCAAGGCGCCGTCCCACCCCGCGACGAACAAGAGAAACTCGTGGATGCAGACGAGGACGCCCCTGCGTCTAGAGCCACATTGAACACAAAGGCGAAGAAGGCAGGACCTGCGAAGATACCCGCGAAGCCGAAGCCGAAGCCGAAGCCTAGAACGCCCCCCGCGCTCCCCACACACACGCCAGACGCGGGCTCCCAGCGCAGGAAATACGGCTTCAGGCCGCCCACGGGACGGAAGCGGAAATCTGCCGATGTTGATGCCCTCGATGGTGCTCCTCCTCCTCCTCCTTTGCCTGCTCAGCGGCAGACGCGCTTGGCGTCGGCGGCGCAGGAGGAGCGCGAGCGCATGGCCGAGGTGGAGCGGAATGTGGCGAAGCGGACAAGGGGGGCGAGGAAGAGTGCGGGCTAGATTTGGGGGAGGGGACGTGGTTGAGTAGAGGGCGGTGGATGCGGTTATGTGATGTATGGGTGTTTGGAGGGGTTTGGGATGATGGGAGATGGGAGGTGGAAAGGGGCTTCGGCTTGTGCGTTTTTGGCATTGTATACCCTTGGCTTGGGGATGTGTGGGCGGTCGGGGTCGGGGGTTTGGTTTTGGTTTTGGTTTTGGGTTGGTAAGGCGTACTGGGTGTGGGCAGTGGGGGTGGTGGATCCGCATGCTTTGGATGGTTGGATATGACTGAGCTAAAATGGGGTTGGGCGTGTTGATGTTCACCATGCGTTGCGAGAGCCCGGGACGAGTGTCATGGCCAGCAATCCACACTTCAACTGGTCATAAAACGGACGAGAGGATGTGCGAACCGACGAGGACCCCCGGCTTGCTATCCTCTATTCGACAGTACCGACCTATATCTTACTACTCACCTGGCCCTCCCCCCTCTCCAACAGCCCACATATCCAGTCCGCCGACTTCTCCACCATGGCCGCCGGAAACGCATGTCCCACGCCGTCAAACAGCACATCCTCGAAGCCCACGTCCAGCGCCGGCTCCTCTTCCAGGGCGCGCTTGAAGACGGCCAGGAACGCTTCGCCGGCCGCATACGGCACGAGCTTGTCCGCCTCCCCGCTCAGTGTCAGGATCCGCTTCCCCTGCAGCCGCTCCCGCAGAAGCACCTTCATCCTGTCGGTCGCGGGCTTGCCGACTTCGGGGTCGGGGCCGGCGGGGTTGAAGTGCCCCGGTAGCAGGAGGCCCGCGGGGTCGTACTGGGCGACGGCGTCCTGGAGTGCGCGGGGGAAGTCGGCGCTGCCGAGGAAGGCGGCGCCCGGGGGTGTGCTCTCGGTGTAGGAATCCAGCTTGGACAGGCGGGCGCGGTCGGCCATGAGGCGGGTGTAGTCCGGGCAGCCGATGCCGACGACGGCGGCGGTGATGCGGGGCTCGGCGAGGATGCAGTGCCAGGCGGCGTGGCCGCCGAGGGAGATGCCGAGGACGAAGTGCTGGGTGATGTGCGGGGCGGAGGGGGCGGTGAAGATGTACGAGGTGAGATGGTCCATGATCTGGGAGGTGTCGGTGGCGGTGCCGTGGATGCAGCCGAACATGTCCTGTGCGTGGCGCGGATTGCCCTGTCGCCAGGCCTCGTTGTGCAGCTTGTCGACGAGTCGGGTGCCGTGGTTGCGCTGGTCGAAGGAGACGGCGATGAGGCCGGTGGTGGAGGTCTTCGCGGCGTGGATGCGTGCGTTCCAGGCGGATATTATGGCGGTGGCGACGGGGGCCATTGTCTCGGCGGTCTGGAGGCGCGGGTGGAGGAGCCATAGGCAGGCGACGGTGGAGGCTGCGGGTGGCAGCTCGTCGAGGCCGTGGACGGTGGTGCGGATGCCGGCGATGGTGTAGGTGTGGGTTGAGATGGGAGTGCGGTCGACGGCGGTGCCCTCGAGAGGGTTGTTCGTTGCTGCCATTGTGTTTGTGCTGAATGCTGCGACAGTGAGTTTGGAGGGACAGTCGGACGAGACTGAGTGAAGCTATTGTATTAGTGATGGTGGGGTGGGAGTGGGTCGAGATTCGCAGTCGGCAGCCCCGGCATCACTGTGTTGCTGCAATGGGCAATGGGCAATGGGCGCTTTGGAGGCCGGCCACGTCGTGCTGTCTCTACATTTCAATGGCGATGACGGCGTGTCACGGCGCGCTGCGTTGTTGGACGTGGTGTTGGCCGGCGGCGTCTGGGCGGTGATGATGATGGCCGACGGTGCGCAGGGGCTGCTGATGGCGGTGGAGACATGGCTACTACGAGACAGTGCGGCGACGAAGGCAGGCAACTCGCAGCGATGGCGGCGACACAGGCTGTCTGGCCGCGGTGCAGGCAATGCTACTGGCACCATCAGTTGGCGAGACGACCGTTGGAGGAGGATAAAACTCCCGCGGCAGCCGGCAGAGCTAGTCCTATGGCGGGGACGCTGGCCCATGCCGCCGGGCTTGCAGGGGCTGTGGATGCAGTGGATGCAGTGGATGCAGTGGATGCAGTGGATGCAGTGGATGCATAGTGAGATTGCATGGGGTTTGCGCGACCAAGTCCTGTCTCTCTGCATCCGTCGTCTCTGCGAGCATCTGTAAACAAGGCCACGGTGCGCTGCCAGCTATACCGCTTAATGTACGCGAGTACCAAGGAATATCCCCTCTCCGCGACGCCGTGGCTGACCCCGTACTTGTATGCGCATAGATGCTGTTCCTCTATCTCTAGAGCTTTCCCCTTTGCACCACCGCCGAAATGGGTGACACGCCCGAGGCTGGCATCTCTCCGCTGGCCACCACCCCGCGAGCCGCCTCGCCTTCAAGGAAAGAGGGCAGCTTTATGAACGACAGGTCGACTCTATCCACCGACGCCGCCCGCTTGCGCTTCCCGCTACGCGGCTCTTCCCTACGAAGTCCCATTGCCACCAACGAGCCGAAACCGACGTCGGCACCGAGCCCCAACGGTGCACCCACTATAACGCGGTCTGCCCCTACCGGCGAGCCTCTCTCGGCAGAGGAGCCAGACGAGTTTCCCTTCAATACGGGTACAGGAGCCCACAAGCAGCAGCCCACAAACGAGCTCGTCGATCGCGATGCGGCCGTCAAAGAGTCCACGTCTTCGGCCCGCCATGCGAATGGCTCCCCAAGCCAGCCTCAACACGCCTTTGTCCCTATATCGAGACGAGCAACGGGCGAGGGCGATGACTCGGATGCTGCGCCCAAAGGCCGCCGAAGTGTGCAGTTCGCCCGGAACACCACCTTCAACGACGAGCAGCAGAATGCTCAGCAGAATGCCCAGCAGAATGCCCACTCTCGGCAGCAGTCGTGGGAGGGCGAGGATGTGGACGAAAAGGCCAAGGATGTGGACGCAAAGGGCAAGGAGCGGGAGCGGCAAGGGTCGTCCCTCATGACCAAGCTAAAAGCATTGGCAGCGAACCCGATGGGCCTCCAGGGTCACGGGCGAAGCTTGAGCGCCCTCACTGGCGCCGGCTCCATGAACGAGCACTCGCCCCGCGGCCAACTTTCGCCAGCGTCCGAGAAGGACGAGTTTCGCTTCGATGGACACGACAGCGAGGCCGATGCCGATGCCGAGGAAAGCGCGGGAGAAGGTCCTTCACGCCCGCCCAGAAGGAGAAGGAAGAGCCGACGGTGGTTTGACGACGACGGCGCTGCTGAAGGCCCGCAGACTGCACCCACTACGCCTCGGCATACCAACTTCTCCTCTCGCGACTCGCCCAACATCACGCCCACCGCAAGCAATGTGCACCGGCCAACATTCATGCGCCGCGGTACTATGACCGACATCCCCGAGCACAGACAGGGCGTGTCTGAAGACGAAGGACGCGATCGTTTGGCCAAAGAGAATGCCTGGACGCGAGGTTTGCACAGCGCACGGGGGCTTTCATACGGTGGCCTTCGCCGCCACGACGCCGACGGAGAAGAGGGTGAAAGGCGCCCGAGCCACCTGCGCAGGCTCACGGCGTTTGGTGGGGGCAGCAACGAAGGGCCTCAAGCATCACCTTGGCGGTTGCGAAGCGAACGTACGTCCAGTCTCAGTGCTCAAAAATGGAAGCAAATCAAGAATAGCCTCCGCGTGTTTGCCAAGAGCACAAAGGCAATCGACCGCCAGGTTGACCACGCCAAATCCGCTGAGCTCATGGCCGAGCTCTTGGCTGGCGCACCTGCTGCTTTGTTTCTCGCAAGTATGTTCCAACGTGACGAACACGACAGGAAGCGTGTGCCCATCTTGCTGGAGCAGCTGAAGGTGTCCATTACCGACTCGGAACAGCTGGAGTCGAAGGATGGCAAAGAGGTCAAGGAAGAAAACCGTCACATCAATCTCAGGATCGAACTGGAATACGGAAGTGGGCTCACCCGCATGAAGTGGGTCATCAAACGATCAGTCAGGGACTTTGCCAATCTGCATCTGAAGTTCAAACTTCAAGAAAAACAGAATACATTCCTAAACCGAGACCCGAAGAAGAAGGATCCGAAGAAGGACATGAGCGCG
Organism: Karstenula rhodostoma CBS 690.94; assembly: GCA_010093485.1. Classification (NCBI taxonomy): domain Eukaryota; kingdom Fungi; phylum Ascomycota; class Dothideomycetes; order Pleosporales; family Didymosphaeriaceae; genus Karstenula; species Karstenula rhodostoma. The sequence goes on along the minus strand of MU001509.1, from coordinate 634,014 downwards.
AAAGGCAAGGAGAATTCTGAGGAGAAGGACGCTGAGAAAGATGACCGCACCCCGAAGCTTCCACGCTTTCCTCGCAGTGCAATTCCGTACCTACGCGGGTGGCGAGGCTACGGTATCCTCAACGAAGAGGACGAAGAGGAGGACAAGGATGATGAAGAGGCAGAAGGAAACGAAACGGACCGACCTGGTAAACCGGGCCGACTGAAGTCCAGCCTCGGTCTTGGGCGTCGCAAATCCAGCCTCGGTAGTCCCGAACAGGGTGGCAACTTCATTGGCCAATTGGCAGTCAGGCAAGGCAGCTTCGCTGGAGCTGTCGGGGTGCCACAGCACAACAAACAGCAAGCATATCAGGAGAGACAACGGAAGAAGCTGGAAAGGTACCTGAAGGAACTCATCACCTACCTGATCTTCCGACCCGAGAGCAATCGGTTATGCAAGTTCCTAGAGCTATCGGCTCTGGGTGTGCGGTTGGCTGCCGAAGGTGGCTATCACGGAAAGGAGGGCCTCATGATGATTCAATCTTCGAAAGGGATCGATGCGAGAAAAAAGTGGACACCATCTCCTTTTGTGGCACGACACTCCCCCAAGTGGTTTCTTGTGCGACATAGTTACGTTGTCTGCGTAGACTCACCAGAAGAGATGAATGTGTATGATGTGTTCCTTGTGGATTCAGACTTCACTATCGACGACAAAGGGAGAAGTCTGCGGGAAAAGAAGGCTCGGTACATTGCCAGCGAAGCGAAAGCATCAGCAACCGGACACCACCTTCTGCGGTTGAGAAACTCGGAACGCAAGATGAAATTGCTGGCAAGAAATGAGAGACAACTCAAGCAGTTCGAGGATTCCATCCGATTCATGTCGACCAACACCGAGTGGAACAACCCCCATCGGTTCCAAAGTTTTGCTCCTGTCCGAAAGGGGATATATGCACAGTGGCTGGTCGACGGTCGCGACTACATGTGGAATGTTTCTCGCGCGATAAGTATGGCCAAGGACGTTATCTATATCCACGATTGGTGGTTAAGCCCGGAACTATACATGCGACGGCCGCCTGCCATCAGTCAAAAATGGAGACTGGACCGTTTGTTACAACGTAAAGCACAGGAAGGCGTAAAGGTCTTCGTCATCATGTACCGCAACATCAACACGGCCATTCCCATCGACTCTGAGTACTCAAAGTATTCTTTGCTAGACCTACATCCAAACATCTTTGTACAACGATCACCGAACCAAATCCGGCAGAATACATTCTTCTGGGCGCATCATGAGAAGATCTGTGTGGTTGACCATACCATTGCCTTCTGTGGTGGCGTCGACCTTTGCTTTGGCAGGTGGGATACGCCTCAGCATGTGGTCACAGACGACAAGCTGACCGGGTTCGAATTGGACGATAACCCCAAAGATGCTGACCACTGCCAGCTCTGGCCTGGAAAAGACTACTCAAATCCCCGTGTTCAAGACTTCTTCAATCTAGACAAGCCCTACGAGGAGATGTACGATCGAAGCAAAGTCCCACGAATGCCATGGCACGACATTGGTATGCAAATCGTTGGCCAGCCCGCGCGGGATTTGACTCGCCACTTCGTTCAACGTTGGAATTACTTGCTACGACAACGGAAACCCTCGCGTCCGACTCCGTTTTTGCTTCCACCGCCAGACTTTGATCCCGCCGACATCAAGGCTCTTGGTCTCGATGGAACGTGTGAAGTGCAGATCCTGCGTTCAGCCACATCCTGGTCGCTCGGTACACCCAACAGGACTGAGCACAGTATCATGAACGCGTATGTCCAGATGATCTCGACTTCGGAACACTTCGTCTACATCGAGAACCAATTCTACATCAGCAGCTCCGAGGTCCTGGGTACGAAGATCGAGAACAAAATCAGTGATGCTATCGTGGATCGTATCAAGCGCGCGCACAAGAACCAAGAGGATTGGAGGGCATGCCTCGTCATTCCGCTCATGCCAGGTTTCCAAAACACTGTCGACCAGCAAGAAGGAAGCAGTGTCCGATTGATCATGACATGCCAGTACCGCAGTATTTGCCGCGGCCCTACGTCCATCTTCGGCCGTCTACGTGCAGCTGGCATTGAGCCTGAAGACTACATTCAGTTTTACGCACTGAGATCGTGGGGTGAGATTGGTCCACAGAAGTCCCTCGTCACCGAACAGCTTTACATTCATGCGAAGTGTATGATCGTTGATGATCGTGTTGCAATCATCGGGTCCGCCAACATCAACGAACGCTCTATGCTGGGCTCCCGTGACTCCGAGATCGCAGCCGTAGTACGCGACGCCGAAGTCCTTGATTCTTACATGGCCGGCGAACCGTACAAAGTTGGCAAGTTCCCTCACACGTTACGCATGCGTCTCATGCGAGAGCACCTGGGCATTGACGTTGATCACATCTTTGCAGAAGAGTCTGCAAGCCACCGATCTGATGCCGATAGCGCCGGTTTCCACAGCGAATCTTCCGTGCCTTCGTCTCCGACCGCGGACCGCGAGACGGAACAGAAATTAGCGGAGAATAGACAACGACTAGAAGATGACCTGATTGCCCGTGCTGAACAGCTTCACAGCTTCAATCATGACATTGACTGGGAACAAGAGAATAATCCGCATCTGATACCCAACAAGAAACCCTCTTCTGATTCCCGGGTATCGAACAACCCAGCGCATCAGAAGGACGTCCGCGGCGAAGGTGCGGATCACATGCGCGAAGTTGAGAACAGACATCCTAGCATCTCGCGCGCTCGTGATTCTTATGTGAATGAGAAGGGAGAAGAGATACTGGTCAACGACGTTGCGGCTGAGGGTGTTGGGCAAACTCCGAAGAAAAGCTCGACTAGAAGAGGCCGTAGTAACACTACCAACAGCAGAGCGACTGCACACAGCAGTGCCCCTGAGGGCTATGCCGGCCTTCCTCCGCCAAGGCTGCCGCGTATGGACACCAGACAACTGGGTCTTCCTCAGCTCAGTCAACTACCGTCACTGCCTATGCTAGACGATACAGATATCGGCGGCCCACCTCTGCAGCGCACGTTTAGCTACGAATCATCGTCCATCATCAACCCTCTCCTTTCCGACATGAGGCGCCCTATTGTCACCGACGATTGCATGCGCGATCCATTAAACGACGCTTTTTACCTTGATATATGGCACGCCGCAGCAGAGAACAACACCAAGCTTTTCCGACAGGTCTTCCGCTGCATGCCGGACAACGAGGTCAAGACATGGAAGGAATACAAGGAATATGCCGCCTTCTCGGAGCGCTTCAGCCAATCTCAAGGCGCGGGCAAGTCGTCCATGCGCAAACAGCAAGAGTCTCCGGGCAAAACAGGCCCACCAGGCTCGGGCTCTGTCAGCGAGAGACTGGCTGCGGCACCTGGCAACGCCTTCAAAGCAGCGGAGATGCTGGGCGAGAAGCTGAACGAGAAGATGTCACGAGATTCGCGTGATTCGCGTGATTCGGGCAGCGCGTTCGGGAAAGTAGAGGAGTGGGCACAAGCGCAGGAGAAGAGCGCGCACGAATCGCTCCGGGTGGACACGCACGCCAACGGCGAGGTGGACGAGAAGCTCGCCGTGCGCACCAGCACGGTCGACGACGCCGTTGTGTCCCCCATGAACCCCGCGCCCCCCGGCCAAACCTTCACATTCCCACCACCACCGCCCGAGCCGGAGAGCAGCACGGCGACGACGGACTTTGCGCACGCCAACGGGACGGCCCGCGCGCGCACCGTCACCATCTCGGAGCCGCAGCGCGAGGGGATCCCGAATCGCCAGCATGCGAGCACCATGGGCAGCAAGCGCAGCCGGCGCCGCGCGACGACCAAGAGCAGTGCCAAGGCGTTCAATGCTGGGGATGCGGAGCAGCTCCTCGACAAGGACGATGCGAAGAAGCTCCTCGAGCTCGTGCAGGGGCATCTTGTCGTCTGGCCGTATGAGTGGCTCGAGGCGGAGGAGAGTAATGGCGGATGGCTGTATAGCGTGGATCAGATTGCGCCGTTGGAGATTTAGTAAGTCTATGCTCCCGCGGACTGGATGTGAGGGTGTGGCTAACGTAGAACAGTAACTGAGCGGTTGAGTGGCGGTGCGGGGGAGCGCGCGGGTTGGCTTGTTGGATGGGTGGGGTGGGTTGCAGTGGGCTGTGCTTCTTACTCACTCTTGTTCTTGTTGCATTGCGGATGGCGTTTTTCTCATTTTCATCTTCATCTACATCCCTGTCCATCATTCCATCACATCACAGTACTACAGGTCTGGGCTTCTCTTTGTAGACGGTGTAGGTGTAGACGGTGTGGTTTTTTCTATCTGCGGGTGAGCTATCGTTTCCCCACCCCCCTTTCTTTTTCTTGCGTTGTAGATGTGTGTAGTGTATTCGTAGATGGGGTTGGTTGGGGAATAGAGGTAAAGGAGGGGAAGGAAGGGGGGAGGGCATGTAATTGAGTAGAGTAGGGTAGGAAGAGAATGTATATGTATTACAGGTTAGGTTAGGATAAGTGTGTTGTGTGTGCAGGTGAACAGGGGGCAGGGGCAGGAGTGGAAAGTTGGGGTGCAGGTAATGCGGGGCCTGGTATACCTTGGTGGTGTACACTTATTGTTTAAAAGCCTTCCCGTGAGGTATGGGAGGTAGATGTGCTTTTTCTTTTTCTTAGTAGTGGTTAATAGGGTGGAATAGGAGTGGGGATAGTAGGTATAGAGTGTGGGTCCTAGCGCCACTCACCCCTTCTTCCTCGTCTTCTGTGGATTGCCTGTACCATAGTGTAGAAGGGTAGGGCAGATGTGGTAGGGTTGTAGTGTTTATAGTTTCAATACCAGTGTCCGATATCTTGATGGCAAGTGATAGATTATAGGGCGGTTGTAGTATAGTATAACTCCTTGATTTTTCTTTTGCTTAGCTTGAGGGAGGTATTTGATTGTAGGAGGGCATGGATGGTCTAGGTAAGGGTCTAGGTAAGAGCTGGGGTTTTGCGACTTCGCTTTGGGTGGGGTATACTCTTGATGTGGAAACACCGTTGATGTGTTGGATCGGCGGGGTGCTCGTAGAGCCTGGTATAACTCCACACGCCTTAGCCGCTTTTTTGGTCCCTTCGTGCATTGGCAAAGCGCGACGCCTTATGTTATCCACCCCTTCATTGATTTACCCGCCCCCATAGTGATCGTATACAATATATATATAACTCCATAAGCCTTAATTCTCTAAATCATGGGGGTTGTGGTTGGGCGTGGGTTGGTGTGGTTGTGCTGGGTTAAGAGCTGTGGTTTAGCGCAAGCGCATTTTCCATCAGGAGGGTAAGAAGGGTACCATGGCCTCGTGCATTTTGCAAAGAATTAGGAAATACTATTTTTTTTATGTTCTGACTATGACGGCACAAGGCCCTGCTGAATGCATGCTACATGTTCACCACCAACGCCATTGTCATAGGATTCGAAACCGCAAAATCATGCCAGAACGCCAGGGTATCCTGGTATGACTATACTCCACCACCTCTTGTTGCAATGGTTTTCACTTGCTCTCGATACGGCGTACGTAGGATTTGATTGCGGAACACACCAAATGTTAAGATGTCTGTTAACTACACCTTAATACGCGCGGCTAGTCTAACATTTATACTATATAAAGCCACATACAGACGCAACTCCCCATGTTTCATCCCTCTTGATCGAGAGGTTGTGCTTGGTCATGGGTGGGTTTGGGTCTCCACTCTACGATGTCACGATGACCAGCCGCCATGGCTGTGAGCAATAACATTGCTAGACCGACTTACAATGATAGTATATCCTGATACAACTTATCACTTTATTCAAAACTATTTCAAATAATGGATAGTTCATCGCGGGAGGTCGTAGAGGTCATATGGAGGCTTTCTTTAAGTCAAAAAACTGCTAAACGGGGTAATATTGGGTACATCGCGCTAGTACATTAAACTACACTTAAGAGCTAGAGATATCCAGTGTGAATGTTACAGATGGGTTTTGGGAACATTTATCACTTGGACATGTATGCCATGGAGTTGAAACAGTGTGGTTCAACACGTAAGTCTTCTATGTTGCTGGTGTCCGACTTCGGAACTGCTTTAGAACAGAGAAACCCCAAGACCGTGACAAATGCATGCCAGTTTACAAAGAGACCAAATTTACCGCCGACACCACTTCCCAAACATTCGTCAAAATGGTGAGATCATATTAGAATACCCGAGTCTCCTGATACAACCCGTAGACTATTCACCTCCCTTGTATAACCAGCCAGCCAGTTGGAAGCACACTTCTTCCAAGAAAACCACCCGCGAGGTACTCCAGGATACATTATCGGACAGTATCGGATCATTTCTCGCCGCCCTGCCGACTGTAAATCCACTAGCGCGCTTGGGGAGAATATAAACCCCCCGCTGCCTTGACCACACCCGCTTTCCACCCACAGGTCTACTTCAGACCGCACTTGCCAGCGCGACCTTTCACACCCACCCGTTCTTGTCGGCCCTCTGTCGCTCTTCCATCGTCACCGCTTCCCGCGCGACATCGTAACCATATCATGTCCCTCGAGCGCTCTCGTCGGTTCGAGGTGAAAACCTTCGCGGATGAAATGCAGGAGAAATGGGAGAAAGCCAAAGCGATGTACGCCCGCAAAGTGGCCAAGATTCCTACTCGCATATTCCCTGGAGGTAGCAAGCCGACGTAAGTTCGAGTATTTTGGCAATTGTTCAGGACCTGCGCTCACTGTAAATAGCATCAAGGAGATCTTCCAAGTCATGGACACGAGGTACGACTGCGACGAACAAGACTTGTACGACGAACAGCACGTCTTGTATCCCGTGAATATCCCCCCGAAATACTCCTTGAAAGGCGTCTTGAAACATTTCAGCGACATCGAGGCCGACGGTTTCAAGCCCCGCAAGCTACTAGATCATCATCACGTGGTAGGTTATGTCTGGTACTGGCAGCTCGACCAGAACCACTCCTTCAGTCGAAAACACATACAGGTCCTAGCCAACGTTATCGTTGCCAGCATTGTCGGTGCAGGGGACGCAGACAAGAAGACACATGAGTGGGCTGACCGGTTCGTGAGGGCCTTCATGGCATACAACAATCGTAACCCGGACACCAGCGAGACCGAGCACTTCCTCGGCATGTGGTGGCGGTCCAATTGGGACCTGATCAAGTTTGGGAGGGCCAAGCTCGAGTTGATCAAGGCAAAGATCCGTGAAGCGAGGAGCAGAATTCCCAACACGCCGTTCCACCCTTTCGAGTACCCCGAGCTTGCCAAAGAACAAGACCGTACGGCTTTCCTCAAGAACGCAGGGATGTGGGCAATCTGGTGGCATCTGGACAACGAGTTGACCTACAATGGTCTCGATACAGAGTTCAAGGGCAATGCTGCCAATGCATTCCTCGAGAGCAACGATATGCTCGAGGCCTTTGGTAGTTCCAGTGTTTCCGACGGTGTAAGTCTTCCTTAAGATATCATGCTTATAGCACCTTGCCTGACAATTGCAGGTGCCCGACTACGTCAGCCACGCCCAATTCAACAAACCCTTCGTCAAGTGCCTGATGGAGGACATCCGGGAGGACCACCCCTGGAAGCAGACCCCAGAGGCAGCGGACGCGGCGAGGCGAAAGCCATGGATGGACGAGAACGACGCTGTTGATCTCATCCTCGGCAACAAGTTCGACGAGCTCATCGGCGGCATGCAACTCCAGTAAGCTCTATATCCTACTAGGAGCAGATGAGAGTTATCTCGGTGTGGAGCCAAGACTGCGGTCAGGGAAGTACATGCTTCAAAGAGTGCGCTAAACAGCGTGAACGTAATGGTTCGACTTTACAAACACCCTCCCGGGTCGTCTAAGGTTGGACATGCCTATTTTGAGGGTCCCTATATATAAATTAGCGTAGCAGGACAAGACTCGAACCTATGGAATTGGGTAGAACAAAGATTGTTATCAATAACGGTTTTCCGAACAATGGGAGAATGATAGCCTTTCTGGTAGAATAACCTTTCTGGTAGACACTTCCTCAGAGAAATCAACAAGTGAATGGTGGCGCGGATGTTTTGGTGAAAATTCAGGCAGTAGCCTATTAACGTGAGTGAGCGAGCGCATGTGGACATATCTCTTTACATCACCGCAGTGTGTATAGGTCAACAATAGTTACCAATAAATGAGAATAACTGAAGCTTAGCACCAGAACTCTGAGTATAGTAAAGGCTGCAATTGTTATTAACTCTCCGGCCCAATACGGTTTCCTGGCCTTGACTTCGATTGAGCAAGAGGGGAGGCGGGAGAGCTATACCAAGCTCGTGGGCCGCTAATGAGTAGTAATACATTCTAATAAGACCAAGATATGCGTTCTAATACGTATATCTACATGTTATCAGGTACTAGGAATAGTACTATATCAACCTCCCTACTAAGCGTGTTTCCTCTCCTCATAGTTTGTGTTGTATTTGCTGGGAACTCTGTGGTCTTAATGTATCGTGCTACTGGCCCTTTAATCGATTAGTGGCTGCGATCTACTAGTAATCCTATTACACACACTATGTATAGCCTGTTCAGCGTCGCTAGTGCCGCGTAAAGCCCCGGCGCTGCGTAAGGCGTTTTCAAGCCTCAGCCTTAGAGTTAACCCGATTAGTCTATATTGACATCAGCGGAAGGCTATATGAGCGCCTCTGCATAGAAGCTGTGTCTTAGGCTGTCGGATCCCAAGAGCTGACCAATCGGTCTTCCTGGAAAACTACACTAGAGCTGAGCGTTGATAGGTTCGTAATATATTAATACTAGCAATACCTTTTAGGCGCGTATCTCTAACGATTGCCTCAGCTACTGAGGAATGTTTTCTGATTTTCTTAAAAAAAAAAAGGGGGGTGTGGGTAGCCGCTTCACACGTGTAAACCTCGCAAATACTAGCAAATGACATAAAGTGGTGGTTGATCTGTCTCTCGAGAAAAAGGAAACATTGCTAAAAAGAGAAGAGGCGCTCCTTCTTTCCTCACCTCAGCGTATCCGAAACCCCTCTCGCCCTGCTGGGCAGGCACTCGAAAGGCTGCGAATTTCCGATGCTTGGAACGAACTCACGACCGCTTACTTCAACCCTCTGCCACTGGTGTAGCCGTGAACCCCCAAGCCCTGCTGGGCAGGCACTTGATGATCTGCGACTTGCCACAGCTTGGAATCGAACTCATGACCTCAACTCTTCTCCCCACCACCGTATGTGGAGATTGCCGATCTTAGACCGGCGGGCCACGAGCCCTGTATAGTACTTGTTTGATGGAAATAACTCTGAAATGACAATATATATAGAGGATAAAAGATAGCTAGTATCATTTGGGCGGCGGTATAACGATATTTCTGAGTATGTTCAAGGCGCGGTTGAAAAGTGAAGGCACGTCGACGAGGTGAATGGCCTGTGCCTCACGTCGGTTGAGGCGAGGCTCAAGTAGACCAGCTTGGGCGCGGCGGTATGACGAATACGCGCCTCGACTGTTGCGCATTTCTGAACAGTTGTATCGGTGCTCTGGATCCCATCAGCAGGGCCTGCGGGAATGCAACCTTCACACTTTATCGCTTTCTGGCGAGTACGTGTCTCACGCCGACTGTGTAACCGCAGGGCTCCGCCATACTGTCTTGGGACTTCAGCATCTCTGTGATGGGTAACCGGAGGAACAAGATCAGGTAAAAGAAAAAGGAGAGCGAATTTGGGAATTGAGATCAGGAGTTGTGTGTGCCTAATCAACGCCACAGCCTTGTAGTGAGAGAACAAGCCCAAGAAGACAAAGATTCAAGAGCCAATACAAACAGCGGTAGTGAGATGCCATTAATAACAGCGAGGAAGGAGGTAAGGAAGCGCTGCAGGCCATGGAGGATGCCCCAAAGACGGAAACTCACCGCCAAACAGGCGGACCGGGATTTCGAGCAGGGTAAGAGTCAGAAGACGTTCCCAGAACTAAACAATCCGTAGCATACCAGAGATAACTGCTAAGCAAGATGTTGGGAGGGTTGATGTACGAAGTGGCATGTGCAGAAGAAGGGACGTCGTCCGATGTTGCGCTAGCCGGGAATAGTATAGTCGTTCGCTCGACGTTTACCCTCCAACCTCATTCACATCACGCTCTCATTTATCCGCTTTGATTGAAGGCCGGCATCCACACATTACCGTGGCCACAGTACCACACAATTTATAACATTGCCCACCACAATCGGCACTCGTCATTAACCCTCGTCAAACCGCTTCATTGCTTACAGATCGTATGCATTCAAATATCATCCCCCATGTATGCCGCTCGATAAAGTCAAACAAACGCTCCAAGCCTGAAAGCTATGTTCTCGGTATCCGAATTCCCTCAGTCCGCTTCCGTCATGTAAGACAGCCCCAGCAAGAGACCCTTACGGCGAATGCGGACCCCACTCCCCACCACACACAGCCTGATATCGCCGCAACCCACCGCCTCGCTCACACCCACACAAATCGCTGCCACGTAACACGTCTTCCTCGACCAGCACGACCGGCTCGCCCGACCTCATATTGACGTCGATCTCGCCATTCCCGTCTACGGCGTACCTGGCGCACCTCAGCACGTCGAGCACCGCCTTCCCCTTCCCAAACTCCATGCCTTGCGTCTTGAGCGTCCACGTCGGCGCATGCTCTCCCTGGTTACTCAGCACCATGCGAATCGCGCCCTTGCGGAGCTGCAATTCCGTCGCAGTGTACGCGAGAACGCGGGTCTGGTAGCCGAGGTATGTGGAGCTCTCCGCGACGACGTGACCATAGTGGTTGCGGAAACGGGAGGAGCCGTGCGCGATGACGTGGTTGCGGATGTGGTTGAGGAGGGCGGTGTGTTTGTAGAGGGGAGATGTGGTGTCGAATCTACACAGTGTCAGCGTCGTCGAGGTCGATCGATCGGTGGAGGAACTTACTTGGACGACCATAGCGCCTCGCGACACCAGGGGTCGTCGCCGCCAGCATAGTGCTGCTCCTGCCCCTGGTACACGATCGGGATGCCATCGCCCAGCATGGTGAAGGCCAGTGCGTTCTTCACCAGGCTGAGATCCTGGGTCATGTTTGCAAACCGCGGGTTATCGTGGTTCTCAAAGAAAGTGCCCAACAGCGTCGAGTCCTTGCATCCCGTCTCGCGGTTCTCCGTGCACGAAGCCAGCGCAACGACCAGATCAGACATGTTGCTCTTCTGCTGGAACACGCGGGTGATGGCGTAATACAGCGGATAATCTAACACCGAGTCCATATACGCCTGGTACGGATAGGTGTAGGCTGCGTGGCCCTCTGACACCTCGCCCATGCAGAACACGCCCGCGCTGCGGCAGAAGGGTGGGAAGAAACCTTTGTTGACGTTCTTGACGCTGTCGATGCGGAGCCCGTCGATGTTGTGGTTGGTCACCAGCCACCTGATCCACGCGTTCATCTCGCGCGCTACGTGCGGGTGCTCCGTCTTGATGTCTGGCATGGCCATGTTGCAGTCGCCGAGCCAGCAGACCTCGACTTCGGTCTGGTTTCCCGGGTTGAGGATTGGACAGTAGCTGTGGAAGTGGTCGGCGTGCTTGAAGGTTTTTAAACGGCCGTAATCGACTTTGTCGGGGCAGCCGGCGAAGGCCATGTGGTTGGGCACTACGTCGACCATGAGGTACATGTTTTTTGAGTGCAGTGCTGATGCTAGGGACCTGAGGTCGCGCGCGGTGCCGAAGTTGGAATTGAGTGAGTAGAGGTCGGTTTGATAGTAGCCATGGTAGGCATTGGCCACTTGTTCTGTGATGGGCGATATCCAGACCTGTCACGTGGTTAGTATGAGGTGTCGCGAATGAGGTCGAGTAGAGCTTACAGCTGTGAAGCCCATGTTCTTGATGTAGTCGAGCTTCCTCTCTAGACCTTTCCAGGTACCGCCGCAATACAAGTTGTTCGCAACATCGCAAGGAGCCGCCGTGTTACCATCGGTACGAGCAAAGCTGCCAAGTTGTTAAATACTGTATGATTGTTCAACTCTTATTCCTATCTCTTCATGATGTATGCAAGGAATCGAGGCGAAGCAACGCGATCAAAGGCCAACACGAGTAGCATATACTCGTGGTTCTATCCATGCATTTGCTAGACCGCAATACAACACAGGCTTGAACTTACCGATCGGTGAAGACTTGATAGATAGACCTCGACCGCCAATCCGTCGCATTCGCTGCAAAGCAGACCTGCAGAAGCGAAGCAACCGCCGCCGTAACCAAGAACCGCATATTTACCGACCAAAGGGTGAGAGCGCAGAGTGCAAACAATTGAAGTGGCGACGAGCCCAATTTGAGCCCTCGTCAGCACAATCATCAACCACTGTACCCTCTCACGCTTCAACCTCCCTCCCAATGTACCCGTGCAGTGCTCCGCTTCAACCCTTGTTCAGCACCTCAGCCGGGCAACCCATCCCTTGCTCCATCTCACCCCTTCACGTGCAAAGCCCTGCCACCAGCGCGCGAGTGAAAAAGCTCGCTAAGCTCCCGCCTCCCTGCATATCGCAGAATTCCGGCGAGGGCATAACATGGCTGATGGCAGGTTCGTGCAATCAACGTGCGGCGGCAATATACCGACGCAGCCGCATCACATGTCAGACTCGCGTAACCTGTCTGTCTCGTGGATAGCTGAGCTGACTGTATGATCCGGTGATCTCACCTCGTAGCCTCTAAGATGAACAATGCCACCGCGAGCGCGAGCGGTGTCGACTGAATGAACGAATGGATGCCCAGAGGACGTCGGGCATGTCCTTCCCATCGTGGAATGAAAGTCGCGTGATGGCGTCGTTGCAGCCCAAGGCAGTTGAAAAATTGTGGGTTCAGATATACGATGCGATATCTGCATTGGAGGCTTTCCTGTGGTCGTCGTACCACGCGATAGATGGGTCGCACGCACGCGTCGCCCCACGCTTAACACTGCAATAATAACATCAACACGTTGAGGCTAAAGTGATGTCACCCTCGATTGGAAGCGCCACGCCAGGGTGTCATTGCGATGCGTGGATATCTGAAACGTACCGCCTGACCCTACACGCTAGCTGCTCATAGTGAGCAGATCCCGGATTCGATATGTACCGGTACGTACTTCCGGTAAGACGTCGGGCGCGTACTCCCAGCGTCCGCTCCGTCTAACATGGCCTAGCCGCATATACGGTTTTTTTACTTCCGCTCGAGCACTGGTGACATCTGGTTAGTCACGAGCTGGAGATGAACTCTCACAGATTCTTGGTCGGATACAATTGCAAGTTAAACTGGACCAGCGTCCTTCCAACACCAACACGGCCTCAATCTCGTGCTTGCACGTGATAACCCCCACCGCACACGCCTAATCCCTGATATAATCCTCCGGACTCGGCTTCCGCACTATTCCTTGCAATCCTCCCGCCCCCAAGCCCTTCGCTTCGCGCGGCAACTACTTTGTACCCTACCATACCCTGCCTCTCACGGGCTAGTAAAAGTCGGGTTTAGTACGGACTACTTCTTACCTCTCTACCTCTCTTTTCACCTCTTTCTGTATAAATCGATTATAGAAAAGAGATAGAAATACTTAGCAGGTCTAAAAGCATATTATTTTAAAATGTAAGAGTATTATCTATATATTGCGTTGTTGTGTAGGCGTAGAATGTGGATGCTAAGAGTGAAGTATCTCGTTCCCGCAAGAGCCTGCCTGATCGCCTCCATCCATCCATCCGCTTGTCCCAAAATCCCACGAGACGATCCAACACTACAGCCGCAAGCCGAATCTCACTGCAAAACACACCACCTCACATGTCGCCTTCTGGATGCCTCGAACGCGCTGAGCTGGCATCTTCCATCCCTGATGATGTTGCATAGTGTAGCAATATCACGGCGTGTCAACCTTGTCGGATTGGGAATGCTCCTCGTGCCCGAGCATGCTCCACGATGACGACGGCGTTGAGAGCGACGGCGGCGTCGGGGTGGTTACGAAGTCCCACTCGTCCACAACCCTGCTGGTATCGTACGCACCACCCCGGTCACTACCTTCTCTCTTCTCGCAGTCTGTCGTCCCGTCCACCACGTCACACGCCTCAGCCTCATCACACACCGCTTTGTAGCCGTTAAGAAACTCGCTGAGCCCCCGCTGCAGCCTGTCCATCTCGCCGTACACCTCGGCCATCTCAGCGCCGTCATCCCTCAGCTCACCCACCTCCCCGCGGGGAGAAACGAAAAATTCGTACAGATAGTACGGCTGCACGCGGTCCTCGGGGCTCCATCGCCCACACGCGGCATACATGTCGCAGTAGCAGCGCCAGTACGACGGAGAGTGGGATACCCAGGACGTGAGCTCGAAGCAGCCGCTCATATTGCGATGCCAGTACCACTCGTACTCTGCGAAGAAGCCGTAGCCGTGGATGGCGCGGGGGAGGGTATCTGTTTTGCGGCGCCACGGGGGGTGGAGGACGCGGGCGAGGAGGTCGTGAGCTTCGATGTCCGAGGGCGTGGTGGGCTGCGTGGTTGTGAGAGCGGTCGCTTTCTCCATGGCTATAGCCATGTCTACCAACCCCGTGTTTCGAAGAGTTGCCGCCCTCAGCCGCGCCTCCTTCACCGCCCGCATCTCCCCGATCCGCCGCCGCGCCCACGCCCCAAACGTCTCCCCGATCTCCACCCACGGCTCCCAGCCCCACACGTCCTCCCACGTCGCGCCCTGCTGCAAGCACCACTCGCTCCAGTTGCCGCCCTCCCACGCGCGGTGCGTGATATCCTCGACCCACTCCTCGTCCCGCCGCACGTCGATGCAGCCGAACATGCGCTCCATCTCCTCTCTGTACTGCACGTATGTGAGGTGCGCGTCGGCTTTCCGGCCCAGGGCTTTTGCCCATGTGCGTTTGTTGTGGTTGCAGCGGCGCTTGCGGGGGCGGTGGTGGTGCGTGGGATTGAAGCGCTGCGGTTCGGCGTGCGCTTCGTAGAGGCCAAGTTGAGGGACAGGGGGTAGAGAGTGTGACGGCTCGCTTGGATGGGTATGAGTGTCGGCGCGCGAGGGAGAGCGAGAGTTGCGTGAATGACGGTGATGTTTCCTTACGCGTTGCCGGGCATGTGAGGCGGAGCGTAAGTCAGCGAAGGTGTCGGGCGAACGAGAGTCAGAATAGGTTTTGGAATCCATGGGAGCCATCCTGTTCTGAAGGAAGCAATGATCTGTAGTTCGCTCAGTCAAGAGGACTACGATGTTATAAGGTCTGAAGAGTTAGTCGTTGAGTAGTGAGATGGCGAGCTATTATTGGAGACTGCTAATTGTAACTTAATAGCTATATCGTACGAGACGAGGGGCGCAGCTGGCTATGGAGCACTTCGCACGGTGCGCTTCGCCCTGTGGTGGAGAGGGCGCAATGCTGACGGGTTGGACGAAGGGCGGAGGCGGAGTGAAGTTGCACGTGAACCCGGATATAACAGCGGAGCTAACTTGAACGATGGGTACCCAGTGCCGACAATGCCCGCCGCTGAACCTCCGCGGCGCTTCTTCCTCGTGGTTCGCTGACGATGCATCACGACCCCACCATAGCGCTCCCGCAACCGTCCCTCTTGCGTACATGGGCGCGTGGCGTGGAGAAGAAGCCCAAAATTGATAGACACAGACTGTAAGATTAGCTCTTCGAAAGCTCCTTCTCGACAACGCAATGAACCGCCTCTTCGGCAATGTCCTCTCCACAATGTCTTCGCCCTCGGATCCACCCTCAGACTCACCCTCGGATTACACCGTCCCGCTCTGGATAAACGGCGAAGCTCTCCGCGAACCGCTCACCACATTCCCCGTAATCCAATCCACAACCGGAAACGCAGTCCACCAGGCCGCCTCCGCAACCCCCCAAGAAGCCCTCCGCGCCGTCGCCTCGTCCAAAGCAGCCTTCAGGACATGGCGCAACACCAGCCACGTTACGCGTCGTGAGCTCCTCCTCAAAGTAGCCACCTACTATGAGAAGCACGCTGACACTTTGGTCAAGAGCCAGATGTTCGAGACGTCGTGCGACGAAGCGTGGGCCAAGCAGAACGTCGAGCTGGCATGTCGGTACCTGCGAGAGATAGCTGCCGTCATCAGTAGTGTGAACGGGACGATTCCGCAGCTAGAGAAGCCAGGGGCCATGGGCTTCGTGTTCAAGGAGCCCGTAGGTCCCGTGCTGTGCATTGCGCCGTGGAACGCGGCGCTGATCTTGGCGACGAGGGGTGTTGCCAGCGCCATTGCGGCGGGCTGTACGGTCGTGTTCAAGGCGAGCGAGTTGAGCCCTTTGACGCATTATATGATTACGCGGGCGTTCGTCGAGGCGGGCGTGCCAAAGGGTGTGCTGAACCAGATACAGACGAGGAGAGAAGACGCGGCCGAAGTGACGGAGGCTATCATTGCGCACGAGGCGATTCGAAAAGTCGAGTTCATCGGGAGCGCGGCAGTGGGGAGGGTCATTGGACAAGTAGCTGCAAAGTACCTGAAGCCAGTGTTGATGGAGCTGGGTGGCAAGGGTCCGGCGATTGTGCTGGACGATGCAGATCTAGAAGAAGCCGCGAAGCTTGCTGCGATGGGTGCGGTTGTCAACCATGGCCAGATCTGCTTCTCGACGGAGCGCATCATCGTGCACGCAGCTGTGGCCGAGAAGTTCCAGCAGCTGCTCATCAAAGCAATGGACAGCGCCGGCAGCCACGCGGGCTGCGCCGTCAGCCCGGCCATCGGGAAACACGCAAACGATATGCTTCGCGACGCAGAGAGCGCAGGCGAAAGCTTCCTCATGGGCGGTCCGTCCGACTCAGACATTAGGCTCCGGCCGACCATCGTCCTGAACCCCTCTACCTCCCGCATCGTCGACGAAGAGACTTTCGGTCCCTCCGCCTCGCTCTACATTGCTTCCTCCGACGATGCTGCCATAAACATCGCGAATGGTTCTGCTTACGGTCTGAATGCTACCATATGGTCGACCGACATGGAACGCGCCCTGAAGATGTCGCGGGAGTTGGAGTATGGACAGGTCCATGTCAACAGCATAAGCGTATACACGAGTCCAACAGCGAGCCAGGGCGGGGTTAAGGGATCCGGGTTTGGTCGGCAGAATGGAAAATGGGGTGTAGAAGAATTCCTCCATGACAAGTTTGTCAGCTGGCATGGCAAGGCATGAGAGGCGAACTCGACATAATGCCAACGACCAGTTCCATCGGACTTGCGATCTTTCTGTTGGTAGGAGAGGCACGGATGCAAGCGGCATCAAAGCTCAATTGCGCAACCCTCACAGGCTGCAGGGTCTCGCAAATCCAACAGTTTGTTAGGTGTTTCTCGGATGGTCCGGGTTGGGGAACTCGATTCGAGAAGGTCCACAAGCTCGTATTGGCAACACTGCGCGGTGGGATGGAGGAAACCGGTCTAGACCCGCGCTCTTCTTCTGTCTGCATGCCTTTCGGGGAATGCCATGAGGCGGGCATGCAGGATTGCCATGGTGGCCGGCCGGAACGGGCTAGCGCGCCAAACGACTCGAAAGTTTGAATTGCATCGAGAGGGTTGATTTTCCCATACATGGGTCTGTGTGGAGGCGGTGGACTCGGGGGCTGTCAAAATCCAAAACTTTCCGATCGAGACCCACGCAGCAGGATGTGCTGCGCCGTGGGACCGTTTCGTCGAGATGGGCCTGGCCGTGTTGGCTGTTGGCGGCCATGTGTATGCGCCTTGCAGCGTGCGAGCGTCGATCCGGCACCGCCAGCCGAGCAGCCATCAGCACCGGTTGTGAGGCAGGGAGAAACAGAGCGTGACGGGTGTCGCCATGTCGCGATGCTGGCCGTGGCAGCGCGACCGCCACAATGCTTGATGCTTGATGCTTGATGCTCGATGCGCGATGCTCGATGCTCGATGCTCCATCGTCGATGCCGGAATGAGCACGCTACGAGATCAAGCTTTTGGTCTAGAACCGCCGCTCGGACCGTCGACATCAGCCCACCGCTAGTGTGCGCTTCCTGTTCCATCGTCGTCTCTCTCCACCGGGCCTCCCAGGGTCTCGTGCACCCACCATGTTTTGTCCACCCTCACTTATGTACGCTGCATGCCCCCGTGGCTTCGCGCTACACAGGTGGCCATGTCGATCCCTTCCCCATCTCTTCCCATGCTCACAGACGTCTTGGAGCGTCTGGGCCTGACGCCCTACCTGGGCGCCCTTGCTGAGAATGGTTTCCACAACTGGGAGACAGTGCTCGACATCACCGAAGAAGACCTGACCACGTTGAACTTCAAGCTCGGCCACCGCCGGACCCTGCAACGCGAGATCGCAACCTTCCGAGGAGTGCCATCTACACTGGCTCTGGACGAGAGCAACGCTTCTGACCAGCCTGCCCTTTCAACCTCCGCCCTCGAAACCCTGGCCAGAGAGACTCAGACTCCGCCGCCGCGAGAAAAGAGGAGGTATCGGCGCCATCCACGCGCCGACACCAATGCCCCCAAGAAGCCAAAGACTGCCTGTATGCCAATTGTCCGTTGATGCAAATCTGAGCCTAGCTTAATCATATGTAGATGTGAACTTTGCCGACCACCTCCGCACAGAGCCCGACATCAGCAGCCTCTCCTTCGTGGACATTGCAAGAGAAGTGGGTCGACGATGGCAGCATCTTCCTCCGGAGCAAAAGCGCATCTGGGAGAGTCACGCTGCACGTGCCATGCAAGAATACGAAGCTCAAATGGACGAGTATAAAAAGACGGACAGCTGGCGCAAGTACCAGGCCTACTTGATCGATTTCAGGAGTCAGCAACAGGTCTCGAGCAAAGCATCCTTATCATCGACTCGTCCAAGCCAAAGTCGAACCACAACTTCGTCCTCGTACACACCCCACCATGAGTATTCGAGGACCAGTCCGTCACCTTGTTCGGAAAGCCCAACCTCGCTCACTTCTTCGGCCACGTCCCTGGGCATGGAAGCCGAAGTTTGTCACAATGCCCTAACCCTGGCATTCAGTGAGCTCGTATCTCTCAGAGGCGAGATCCTCGGTCAGAGCGTTCGGCCGTACGACGCCCAACATCTACCATCTGAACAGCTCGTCAAAAAGGCCATGTATGCTTTCGTCCAAGGCACGGGATCGCTTCTTTACATGTGGACTTATGCACAGGTGGACGAGATTCTGGACCGCATCTACAGGCCACAACAGCCCGTCGATGCCATGACTCTAGCAGAATGTTTTACCGTTGCAGCAATGGGCGCCCACTATGATATGGATTGCTTCCCAGACCGAATTCGACGCGTGCTCTACGCTTCTGGTACCCTGTGTTTCAACGAGAAGACTGCGCGGTTTGACTACTTGCGCACTATGCGTCTTCTATTAGCCACGGCCTTTTACGCCCTGCTGGAGAAGCACATGAGCGCGCGATATGTGCTTGGTAAGACCCACCCATTGACACTCGTTGTGAGAAGTTGCTTACCTTTACTTAGTGGCGGCATTGCAAATCGCTCGCTGGAAATATCCAGCAATGGCGAAAGAGACCAGTGATTCCGTAGCCGATGCCAACTGGAGACGTTTGTTCCGCAGTCTGATTTTCATGGACTGCTGGCTCTCCTATACGCTTGGCTACACCTCCGAGGCCACTTCGCAAGATGTAGCTGTACGTCGAGAACATGCACATGTGGTAGCTGAGCCCAGAACTGACAAGTACCAGCTGGCCTGCTCTGCCTCTTCCGTGGGTATGACTGTCGATGAGCAGATCCATGTGCAAACAAGCAGGATCGGACTGGTCGCAGCCGATATTTCGAAAGCGCTTTGCTCTCCAGAATCGGTGACCAGAGAGACCATCCAGACTCTTACCGATCAGCTCGAGACATGGCGCTCGGAAGTTCCGCAGATGTTGAGCATTGGTTCTTTGACCTCGTCCAACCCACCGCCTATGACACTGTACCAGAGACGAGCCATATTGATGGTGCATGTATGTAGTTCTGGTCCCACATGCTCATGTTCCTGCTAATCCACCTCCCAGATCATGTATCTCGGCGCGGTCATTTTGCTGTATCGCCAGCTGCTGGTTGCAACGGCCGAGATGCAACTCACGGATGGCACTTCATGGGATCTAGATCTATCCGTCGCAGATGCGAAGAGGTACAGAAACGAGTGCGCATTAGCAGGGCAACAGGTCGCTCGAATTCTGCGTTTGATCTCGTTCGACGGCACCTTGACAACACGCTGCTGGTTGGTCATGTAGGTCCTTCATGCCAGCCACTGTTTTCTGGGACACAGCTCACGCAATGCAGTTACTGGGCTTTCACGGCTTGCATCGTCCTCCTTTACAGCGCCACGGCCAAGCTGCTCGAAGGACAACCAGATAGCGTTGAGCAGGATCTTGCGTACGGCAAAGCGTGCATGGACATGCTCGAAACGTGCCGTTCGTCGGAGCCCATAGCTGCCCGCTATCTCGACGTCCTATGGCCTCTGTACGACACGCTCCGCGACATCCACCACCGGATGATGGGCCGAGCCAAGACCAGCATCTACGCCCTCCTGCAAGGAGACGCCAACACGCTCAGCCCGCCGATTCCGGTATCGAAAGCGGAAATGGGACCGATCTCGGAGAAGCTGTCTGCTTTGCTCACCGACCCGTTTGGACGAAAGCAGGCGGTAGACGACAACAGTACGCGACGCATCTTGAACAACGATGGCTCTTGTTCGGTGTTTTGGTGGAAGTGAAGGGACCGGAGATTTGGCTCACTACCATTACGCCCGGTTCCTGCAGCCTCAGCTCGAGACGAAAGCGTTTGGTCCGGCTGATGCGGGCCTCCGCTCCTTGGCCAAGCGGACTCGGTACACGTGGACCGTCGCCCTGCGACCATGCGTGTGCCTTGGGCGCTTCGGCTTCGGCTTGTCCCGTGAGCGAGTTCGGTGTCGCTAGCACCTCCACAAACGATGATGGTTGAGCGTTGAGCAGCAACGTAGAAGCGGTCTATGATGGCGTACCAGAGCACGCCAGACCATGCGGCTTCGCAGATGGTAGACCCGCGGGAACCGCGTTGACGCTTTGAGGAGCATCCAAAGGCGGACTATTGCGCGGAAGAGAAGACAGGGCTTGGAGAGTGCTGCAGTGGCAAAGAAGGGCCAAAAAGTGCTTGTAGAGTCCGACCATGTCTGATCAAACTTGTCGTGACGCCTTGCATTGACCATCCTCGGGCATCACCACGGCTCCGGCGGCGGGTGCACGCCCGGAGGTCCGAACCGGCACCTATTCTTGTCGCAGCGCAGCGCACAACACCACCCCGCAGTGCACGTCGAGCAGTATACGACGCGTGAAGCAGCCTCCCCATCCATGATCCATGATCCATCCATCCATCCATAGCTGGTGGCGCTACTTATCGCAGGATGGCGTCCACGCGGCGGCGCGGGAAGCTGCAGCTCGCGTGCGGAGGTGCAGGGGGCCGCCAATGACGAGTGCGCCAACGGGCGTCGCTGGCGTTATCAACAACACGGGGCGTCTATGTAAACACCACCACCATGGATGGGTGCATTAAACTCGTATAGCCGCCGTGCTGGGTGCAGTGCAGTGCCGTGCAGTGCAGTGCCGTGGACCAAGCGGGAAAAGGAGGTTTTTGGAGGACGGACGGGGGCCTGGGTCCGGCCCAGTCTAGGGAGTCGGGATATCGTATCCGCTTCATAAGGAGGCCCGCTGGCTGGTGCTTTGCTTTGCACTGTTTTGTCTCGTCGTATTTCCTTCCTTTGCTCTCCTGGAATTGGCATTGTTGGCGCCTGCTTCTGCTACTTGTGCGCTGCGCTGCGTGCTGTCCCGTCCTACCTACTTTCCGCACTGCTTCAATGAGAAGGCCGTTCGTCTTGCATGTATCACGGCTGCAGCTAATCTATGCACACGCACACGCACACCATGGAGCACATGGACCGGCTCTACGAGAGCCCCTTCGCGATCCCCCGTGAGGACATGCAGGCGCTGCTTTCTTCGGATGGCTTCCAGCTGCTGAGGAGCTGTCTGGCCAACGACGCCGAGTACGCCCATCCCTCTCCATGCCCATCCCCGTCTCCATCCCCGTCTCCATCCCCGTCTCCATCTCCACATGGTCCCTCTCGGCTGCTCCACCCCCCACGCCCACCCGCTGACACCATCACCAGCTTCTGCGACTTCCACGCCGCCTCCGACACGCAGACGCGGCAGACATGGCTGCTCCACCGCGACCTGCTGCACGCGCTCGTCATGCCCGTCGTCGAGCTGCAGCGCCGCGCCGAAGCCCTCGCCAGCACGGCGCTGGGCACGGCCAAGAGTGAGGATCTGGAGCTGGCCTTTGCCGGCGACGCGCGCGGCGCCTTCCTCTTCCTGCACTGCTTCGCCACGGAAGAAGGCGAGGAGGCAGACTGGTGCCGCACACGGGGCTGTCCAGGTACGTACCTACACAGTCCACAGTAGACCTACCATCCTCGCTAACCCACGCAACACAGCATGCGTCACAACCGCCACCCTCTCGACCGAATCCCACGTCCGCCTCACCATGGCCGCCTCCCTCGTCTCCACCGCCTCAACGCCCTCCCCGCCCTCCTCCCCCACCCCCTCAGCCTCCTCCTCCCGCGCCTCCTCCCCCGAAACAGAAGACCCCCCGCCTTCACCCTCACCACCAGCGCCATCGCCTACGCCATCGCCCTCGCTCCCCCCAATCCCCCACATCCTCCCCGCCCTCCGCGCCGCCCTCGCCGCAGACCCCTTCTGGGGCCCCACCTACTGGCCGTACTTCCTCTCGCGCGCGACGCAGCTCGCAGGCGGCATCCGCGCGCTGATCGCGGATTGCGTGGGTCTTGAGGCGCTTCCTGCGACGGCGGTAGCTAGCGCGACGACGACGACGACGATGACGACGGCGGAACGCGGCGTCCGGGTGCGCAGGAGTAGGATGGCGAGGAGGCTGGGGCGTATCGAGGGCGAGGAGACGGCGTATTTGAGGAGGTGTGCGATGCAGACGTGGGCGAGGGCTGCGATGCCCGAGT